>RXPK01001049.1:0-119735 GCA_004143645.1 Protaetia brevitarsis | reverse complement strand
CATTATCACTGAGGTGTATTTTAAGTTGCATATTTTGGTTATTGATTTATTTGTCTGTACAGCTGATTTTCAATTTACCGAGAATTTTCACAATTTTGTTTTGTTTTGTATAAGTTTAGTTTAAGAGTTTATTGCATGATTTTATTTACGTAGTGCTAAGTTTTTTTTTTAATTAATCCAGTCATTCAAATGTCTATTGTTCGCTTGTGCTGATTTAATGCCTATTCTATTTAATATTGTCATTATAATGTTCTTCGTCTGCGTTTTTTTGAGAGAGGGATTTTTGTAAGAAAAAGAATTGTAGGGTTTTGTGAAGGAGTTCCTTGTTCGACTATTGGCGTGAATAAGCGTTTTTTCTTAAATATTTGTTGCCTTTTTGTAATTCATTTTATATTGAAAAATTTAACATTTCTTTTTTAATATAGTCAATCAAGGAATTATTATTGTAGTAATTGTTAATGTATTAAAGTGTGCACTTTGTAGATATAAGACCAATTATTATTTTTATGTTTAGGAAGATTTATTTTAGTTTTTTCACTCGTTTATATTGAAAGAGTTAATTTTTCTGTTATTCTATTTTGCTGTATCTTTTTAATTTTTCTATCACCTCGTTTGGGTGAGTAGAAGCATTTTTCTTTCATTTAGCTTTTTCATTTCTGTAAGTTTCTAGCATTTGTCCACGCTTAGATTACTTTAGTTTGAGAAACCACGTGGATAGAAGTTCAAAGATATTGAATAATCTTCCTGAACAAATAAAACCTTTTTTTTTGCTTTGCATAGGAAATACTTTATTTTAAATTAGAGTCTAGTGCAATTTTTATTTTAGGCCAGAACCTTCAGTTCAGAGTTTTTTTCTGCACCATTGTAATTTAACCGGTTTTGTTAAAATAAATTGATTGTTTAATTAGCGTCACTGGGTTAAAAATTCTGTTCTCTTATTTTATACTAAACCTTTACAATTTTTCGTGCTATTAAGAAAGTCTGATTTCATTTACTCACAATTTACTTTTCGTGGTTAGAATAAAGTTTTAATTCGTGAGGGTAACTCTGAGATTAATAGTTCTTTTGTTTGTTTTTTAAATCTTTTCCGTTGAGCTAGCTAATATTTTTTTTTTTCATTTTTAAATTCAGTTTAGTATTTTTATTTATTTCAATTGATACACAGCAGTATATTGGAATCGTAAATACTATATAAAACAATTTATTTAATACAAAAGACGTATTATAACTTTCCTGGTACTTTAAAAGAATGAGGTTTAAGAAACGTCAAAATAAAAAGAAAAATTTTAAATTCAGGGCCATCTACCCGTAAATAGCAGAAACTAAATTTATTAGAAAACTATAATCTAGGTTATCGATATTTGTTAAGAATAATTATTTTATCACAAACCAACCCAGTGATTTTGAAGACAACCCCTAAATATTAAGGGGGCGTTTACAAACCTCTTTCGCACCAACATAATGGCAGTATAACATAGGTTACTTTGTTCAAGTTATTTTCGCAACATAGGCGTTTTTCTGGAAAAAAAACAATTACACACTCTCCATGAATATGCGGAGCGAAACGATACATTTTCCATTGCATACTTAAAATATATTGTTTACAAACAGAAAGTGAAACATGCATGAATAGGCGATGTAGAAAATTAACAAAAAAAAAGTAAATGTAGAGCTGTAAATGTAGATAAAATTGCATGGCTTGCCTCGGGAATTGTTGTGGAAATAAATTAAACATAAGAGTAGCTAATTAAACAATCTAATTATGATAAACAATTTGAAAAAACAAACTGGGATACACAGAAGAGAAGTTTACAGATATCTGCTACAACAGATATTACTTTAGTTTGGCATTCGTAACATAGATGGCACACCAAAAAGTATGCTTTTAATGTCATTAATTAGAAATACTTTATGCTTTTATATGTTTCTGTAGTGCAATTCTCTGATGCAATGTATTCTATTGTAGCAGCTTGTTCATTTCTTTTTATAAACTATGCAAAGGATATTAGATATTAGAGGAATTACAATGTAATATATTATTCAATTAAAATAGAAATTGGGAGTTTTATTGCAAAAAAAATGCGGGGTTTTATTTTATTTTTTGTAATTTTGCAGTGGAAAAAAAACAATATTATGTAAAAAAGTTTATTTTAAAAATTCCACTATTTCGTCTTGAATCTGAAAGAGTAAAATGTGTATTTCACAGTGTAACCCTAAGGACATAATTGTTGGCACCTCTGATGTTTTGTAGACACGCTTTCGTGATCTACAAATACAAAGTGAACTTAGAGGCATCTTCTAGCGATAGGGAAATAAATAATCTTTAATATTATATTATATGTATAACATAACAGATATTGTTTTATTAATGTGATGTTTGCTTTGACGTTGAAATATTTAAAAGAATCATGACTAGTAGTGGAAGTTATAGGCAAATAGCTTTATAAGTTTTTACATAGACATAGAAGTCAACTGCATAACGTATTATAAATAAAACAAGAAACATAAAACAATTGAATTTGTTTTATTTTACCATTTAATTATACCATTTTACTACTTCCAACAAAATTCTCCGTTTAAATCTTTTTAGAGTTCCGATATCCTAATTGATATGTAATACTTGTTGGTACAAAAATCATGGAAAAACATTCATTGTTAAAATATATTGGCCTAGTTACATTTGTTTTTTAATAATCTATTAAAGCGTTTAAATTGCAAGTCTTCGGAATGTATTTTCAGAGTATTCGAGCAGTTTTCCATAAATTTGTCTATATAAATATCCTACAGTTTTACATTTCTCTGTCCACAGGTAAGACCACTATAATACAAAATTGATATGTAATACTTGTTGGTACAAAAATCATGGAAAAACATTCATTGTTAAAATATATTGGCCTAGTTACATTTGTTTTTTAATAATCTATTAAAGCGTTTAAATTGCAAGTCTTCGGAATGTATTTTCAGAGTATTCGAGCAGTTTTCCATAAATTTGTCTATATAAATATCCTACAGTTTTACATTTCTCTGTCCACAGGTAAGACCACTATAATACAAAATGCAAAATGAATATATTTGATATAGAAAACATACCTATGTAGAGAATTTACCACATTTTATTTATCAGAAAGAAAATAAAACTACATCTCGTTTTTTTAGAATTTTTGAAGCATGTTTCCATAGCAGGATGTATTGCAGTCTTTCATCACTTTTTATTCATTGTAAGAACTTATTTTTGCACACTTTAGAGCAAATAAAAGCAAAACTGTATGCTACGATGAAACAATTTAATGTCTTTCACAATAACTATACACACCACATATAAATACACACGAACTAGTTATCTAATAAATAGTATACAAAATTAAAAAGATAAAATAATCTGAATAAAAATTTCGTTTATTTATAAAACATAAACAATAACATTACGCCATCTTGAAAAGGTTTTGTGAACAAAATATTCGATAGCACGAAAGTCCGTCAACTGTAACTACTGTAATAACAATAAAATCACTAGTATCCCGGTATTTCAATTCAAATGCATAAAAAAAAAGTGAATACACACGCCGCGATTTATTAGGCAAGCGCCCCAAACGTATAATCATAAATCATAATTGCAGGAATTTCCCAAGAATATGTTTACCAGCTGTTTACGGTCGAAACACGCACCATCTCTTTTCAGAACTACCCATCACTTTCTAAATTGTCACTTTAAACTTTTTCTCAACAATTGTAAGCGAATGGTGCTAGTAGCACCATCTCATGTTCAATATATTCGACACAGAGTTGCATTAGAGTGATTTAGTTCGTGTTACGAAAATAGAGGGATGTGTCCGCCCCCTTAAAGATTCTTAAAATAACTAAAAATAATGGCGGTTCATACAAATCTAACCCCAAAGTAACATATTGTGAACATAAATTATAAAAATTTCATTTACTGGTTAATTTTGAATTAATTTGGTTAATAATGAGGGTAATTAATGCGAATTTGCAGTTTACATTAGAATAACCATCAATAACCTCAAAATTAAACGTGAATAGACAAGAATAAAGGCGCGGGGCCACTGCACGCGAAGCGAAGCGAAGTTCAGCGAAACTAATTTCTTTGAAAATTGGCTCCCATGTAATCATACGCGCATCTTCGCTAGCCTAACTTCGCTTCGCTTAGCTTTAGTTGCCGCGCCTGCGTAAGATTACATGGGAGCTAATGTTCAAGGAAATTAGTTTCGCTGAGCTTCGCTTCGCTTCGCGTTCAGTGGCCCCGCGCCTTAAGACGTAAAAAGTCGAAACGATTCGGTTGCACTTTGCTAGTTTCACTGCACACAGTGCACACGCGAATGTGTAAATTCATGCATTCGTCACATTACTAAATTACAGGCCTGCTGACGACACATGCATAATTGTATCTGATTCCGATAAGCAACAGCTAGTTAATAAAGTCGAGACAGTAATTGTAGAATTTAGTGATTAGTGCCAAAAAAATAGATTAATAATAAACCCCAACAAAACAATTATTACTGAATTTTATAATAAATATCGTAAACCTTCCTTGCCACCTATCAACTTTAAAGGCGCGTGGCCACTGCACGCGAAGCGAAGCTAAGCTCAGCGAAACTAATTTCCTTGAAAATTAGCTCCTATGTAATCTTACGCGGACGCGGCAACTAAAGCTAAGCGAAGCGAAGTTAGGCTAGCGAAGATGCGCGTATGATTACATGGAAACTATTTTCAAGAAAATTAGTTTCGCTGAGCTTAGCTTCTCTTCGCGCGCAGTGGCCCCGCGCCTTATAATCAATTTTTATCACCAACCCCAGTGTGTAAATTGCTGAGTACACTACCAGACTGTAACCTAATTTGGGAAACAGAGATTGATAGTATCTGCAGTAAATTGCAAAAAGAGTGTTATATGATTCTTACTTTTAGAGAAATATTAACCACGGAGGCGCTTCTCAATGTTTATTATGCGTATGCACGTGTACTCGATACTTTCTTACAATATAATAGTTTTGGGTCAGGGTAAGGATACTGACTGCGTATTTATTATCTAAAAAAGCATCATTAGATTGATGCTCAGCCTACCTTGTCGGACGTCCTGTAGAGAATCATTTAGACCTAATATTATATTAATTTTCACATCTATTTTCTTGTATAAACTTTTCACTTATATTTTTCAAAACAAAGATCGTTTTTTAAAAGTACCGGCACTAATCATCATCATACAAGAAATTGCTCTGATTTATCCTATACCTAATATCAAGCCAAATTATTCTTTCTTTCTAAAGTCACCTTTTACATGGGCTCTAAGCTTTTTAACAAGCTTCCTGGGATATCCGCAGAAGCAATTCTTTGGGGGTTTTCAGGAGTAGACTGAAATCTTTTTTGAATAATGGGTGTTTTTACAATATGGCGGAGTTTGAATCGTGTCTATAATACTCTGATGTTGTTTTATGTTTTCATTGTTATAATGTTATATATGTATAATGTATACACTTTTTTATATTTATATTTATAATATGTTGCTCATGACGACGTCAATTTCATGTTTCATGATACTAAGACCAATAAAGAAATTTGAATTTGAATTAGTGCAAACTTTTGGTACACAGCGCATGCGCTGAATCTAACTGAAGTGTAAGTGTCGATTACTGTAGATAAAATTTAAATGATAACGTAAATAACGAAAACAAAAATGTTTCAAGAAATGTGCGAATATACTCTATTTCAAATTCCCTTCACACAATCTTCATTTAGCATTTTGTTTATTCTTGAGTTAAGGTTTATTTTGGGGGACCTTTTATTGTTCTATATGGTTTATAATTCTTTTAAAATTTAAAACATTTTTAATACATCTAGAAATAGTTTTATTCATTCACCTCTTTAAGTGATTTTTTATAAACTGTTTTCAAATTAGTATTCCAAATTTCCTTCAGTTTCTCTACCATATATTTTTTGTGCACTGGTACAACACTGGCACGGATGTAGATAGAACGCACAATAACATACTGTGTTTCTTAAAATTAGGACGCTGTTGGAAGACGTCAAGTATAGGTAACAAATTAATATACACTTTGCTTTAATTAACTGTAGGAAAAATCTTCATAATCAATAAAATCCACACGAATACACAAATAGTATCTAATATATAATATATGTGTTTAAATTCATATGCGCATAATACAATCAAAGTTGCTAAATATGGCAATTAGCAATAATTTTTGTTTTGTTAAACTATATATTCCTTCCTTAGCATTCGTATTCACATCCGTTTGCACATGTTTGTAACAATTGTAGTATGATCAATTCCAAATATAGCTACCTGGCTCTCTTTTAACGCTGTTTTACGTAAAACGAAAACTTATTCATACGGTTCGTTTATTTTATTTTAGTCATATGAGTGATTGTATGAATTATAAATACAAATAACGCTGGAAGACAGGTAGTGCAAGTATACAGAAGTTATTAAACATAAATATTTCATTGTCAAATATTATGCTCGTGTTTGCATAACTTATAAACTATAATCAGTTCTTCATTGGTGCTATTCTCCAGTTTAAATTATTTTTATTTTATTTATTATTCTTTTTATGCGTTCTACTAGAAGTATTTTTTTAGGTACGTTATGAAATACATACATCAAGATCTAGAGTGAAACGTTTGTATCTTATTAAATATTGAATTAGGTACAGCTTTATTTTCATTTCACAAGAACAATCTCCACTTTCCTTAATTTTTTTTTACAATTCCAGTGTGATATAATATAGATACACACAATGTTCCAAAAATAATGTAAGTGCTGTGTATCTTATATATTCTCTCTAGCGAAACATGTTTTAATATTGTGCAATAATGAAAAATAAAAACAATAATGCAGAACCAAATTTTGTTGGATGTCTTATTAGCTACGTAAATATCCAATCACTCCGCACTACACTAGATTTGATTAATTCTGGACAATTGTTTCGGGAATACGTGGACTCCCATTATCAACCGAAAACTGAATGACGTGACAACAAAAAAATCCATGTGTTCATGAACAAAAAATCCAGAATCAATAAAATCTGATGAAGTGCGGAGTGATCGGGATATTTACATGTCTATTACTGCACTACAGTCCTTGTGATATCTTTGGATATCTTATTATAAAAAAAAATAAATGAAAATAAAATGAAAATTCTCAGCAAAAATGTACTTTAAATAAAATGTCGAGTACTTTTTTTTTAATTCGTATTTTTAATTTTGTTTACTATTATTTGACCAAATTGTATATATTTTGTTCAGAATTTATGTTAAATTAGTTGTCGGTACGGATTGTTTTAGGTAATTTGTAAAAGCGGCTTTGTAAACAATTTTGATTTTGACATAGTTTTTGAAAATATAATTCAAATTAGTTTTTCTATTTTTTTTGAAAAGTTAAGTAAAACCTTATATTTTCGCGTCTAGCCGGAACATCATTACAATATATTGAAATGGTGTTTCTAGAATATAGGAATATATTTTTTCCATATCCATAGAATATTCTCAGAATATGTTTATGCTATCGGCTTTGCCGGACATGACCATAGTGGGTGCCAAAGGAAGTAAACCGAATTTGGCCCTAATAATATTGACAACACTGTGAAATCCTCACAATGGATCCAATATTACCTGAGCTCTAGCACCAACTTTCGGGCAATCGTCTTATCGACAGTGTCAATTTCAGGATCTAGAAGATCTTGTTTCAATATTCCCTCTTTTATTATTAAGTCTCAAAAAAGCATGAAAAGAAGAATACCCGAAGATGAGTGGAAACAGAAGTTTTAATTTTAACACCTTATAAGAACTATCTCGAGCAAGATATTTGGAAGGGAAAAGCACCTAGAACCGAACAGAAACTATTTGAAGCCAAATAAACTTTTACACATAAAGTGAAAGGCACGAGTAAAGTGGTGGTAGTATTGTTAAACTGGGCAGAATTTGGTTTGTTCAACATCTGTCGTTTTCTGCGTGCACCGCATATGTTATGAGAGATTATAAGTCACTTATTTATTGCATCATTATAATGTGAACTCACATCGACTATTTCACCATTTAAATACCTTATAAAACCTCATAAAACGAAGGCGCCTGTTATACACTGCGCAAAATTTATCAGTAATTATTGCCATAATAATATGGCTTAAACTTTAAACACTAGAGAAAATGCCTCTATTGTACGTTATTGTTTCCTTTTAATTGTTTGGGATTAAACAAATTCTGATGTGCAAAGGTTTTACATATTTTTCTTCAAAATCGAAGATCGGTATTTTACGTCTAAGAGCCGTTTTATACGTACGAGAATTTTTACAGAAATCATAACAAAAATTATCTCGAAAATTTTGGTGATAATTTTCGTAAGAATTTTTGTCGCGACACTTTCAGGTCATTTTACATAGGAATAAATTTTGACCGGAATTTTCACGATATTTGTTGTTATAAGCAGGCGCATTTGTTAAATTAAATCGTTATTTGATTGTGGTAATCATAGAAATCCTAAAAAATAGCAGTTAACCGATAAACCAGCAAAATATGGATCATAATTGTTTAGATTTAAGTTACAACTGAGAAGTGCAAATGGAAGTAACCTTATTCCTGTGTAAAACGACCTGAAAGTGTCGCGACAAAAATTCTTACGAAAATTGTCACCAAAATTTTCGGGATAAATTTTGTTACAATTTGCGTAAGAATTTTCATACGTGTAAAACGGCTCTAAGTCTATTCTTTTGAAGTATACATAAAGAAGGAGGTAAGTTAATTCAATAAAACAAAGTTGATTTTATTATTATTTTGTTGTTCTACTAGTTATTGCTACCTAAAATAGTTTTTAAAGTTGTTGGAACTAAAAATCAAAGAACTCAAGTAAAATGAAATTTTTATTCCATATTCGAAAGATATGACGTATTTGTTTTAATTAAAAATTCTTTGAATCAAATAAATAACATCCAAAATTTCGATATTTTTTGATACAAAGAATTCCTTTTTCTCAGTGTACCGTATGAGCTTATGAAGGTGATTTTCATTAATTCAACGTCTTTTTCTACGTGTAAGTATAAAAATTATATTTACTATATAATATAACTACTATTTATTATATTTATTTATTATTTTCTCCAGGGTCGAATACCGTTCACGGAGAATATTTTACAAATACCTTAATTCCTTAATATAATAAGTTTTATTGCAGAAAATTATGATAATCTTAATGTGTTCTCGTCCTAATTATACCTGAAACTTAAATAAAGTGGTAGGCACAGAAAGTGTAATTAATGATATGCTACCGAACACAAAATCGCATTTGCACGGGATTATCTTAATCTGTTGCACGTCTTACCAATGAGACTAAGTAGCCAAAGCTTTGATGGCATCTACTCTCTCTTTCTTAGGGTTCATCGCGTCCTATATGGTTATTTAGATTTAAAATGCTCTATTGCTATACTCTTTGAACGTCATTGTGACAAGTTGTGCAATAAGTGAATTAAAGTACTCGAAATGCCTAGTGATAAGTGTGCTGAATACTCATAATAACTCTACACAAAGAAGCCTGTAGGCAAATCGGTGAAAGATTGAATCAACGTGCATCGACAGTAAAATACACCATGTGCTGATATACACTGTAAAAAATTACAGTAATTTTGCCATGGTAAATCAGGAATATTACATGTAATAACGTTGTAAATTTAGCACAATAAATCATGTAAATTTTGTTTTACATGTTTTTTTCTAGGATATTTAACATGGAAAAGAGAATTTCGGTTAAAATTTATAGCTTTTTCATGTAAGTTAAGATTAACAAAAATTCAAAATGGAAAATACAGGGAAAAAACATGTACAATTTCGTATTTACTCTCAAAATTTACTTAAAAGTTGTAAAATTAACATTTTTGGGGTATTTAGTGCACTTTAAAAGTAATTTACTAGGAACTATTAATTTTACTGTAAAAATATGAGGATCTTTTATATTATTTGTTTTTACTTGAATTTTCGGGTAAAACTATAGATATCATAGAAGACACGAAATTTCATACGCCGCAATGTGTGCGCGTGAGGTAATTCTATTCGTTTCGAACTTATTATTGGCTCAATGATATCATGGTACGTCATAAACAATCGTAAGTTCGCGTAAGCGTGTTCATTCTTGATCCCTGGTTGAGGCGATTCAGTATGACCTATTAGTGCTATAAAAGAATTAGGTAGTTGCTTGCTCTCTTTATAAAATACATTATGAAAATTACTTCAGTGTTCGGTAAATATACATAGAGTTCATATAAACATTACATACGAATTTTTACTGTACAATCTTGAGAAAACACATCAGCATGTGAAATTTACTAGTGGTGGAAATTTACCTTATGAAGCAAATTTACCTGTAAAATTGTAGGCAATTTTGTTACCAACGATTTTACATGTAATTTTACTGCAACTTTTTTTACAGTGTAACAAGCGTTTTGGAAGACGTGATCACCCAGGACCGTCACAAATCCCCACCCTCGCAAATGATCGTCTTCTACAGCTAATACGCAAACGAAATCGCAGAAAAGCGGCATCAGAAATAGTCAGCATCCGAAATCAGTTACCCGGTCAAACGCCGGCTGACAGCAGGCAATTTACAACTACGCGTGGTAGCCCTCAAACCATTATTACGTCGGGGTAAAAAGCCGATTAAAAATGCTGTGGTGGGCTGGACGACATCGGGACTGGACGGTGGAACAGTGGCAGAATGTGTTATGGATCAATGAATCGATATTCAAAGTGTTTGGTCAAAAGATAGTCTTTGTGAGATGATCCGCTAAATAAAAGATTGCTTCCTGAATGCGTTGTAGCAACGATTGAACGCGATAGCGGTTCAATTACAGTTTGGAGTTTTGAGAGTTTGAAGTTCATGCGATTGTTATGAATCCGCTGGTTCACAACAACCGATCACTGTCTTATTTAATAAAACACGCACTTGCTTATATTAAAATGGAGGAAACGTGATTTTATAAGAGATACGGATTTTATCTTAAGACAAGTAATGGTCGAGAAATCACTTATCTAACACTGTGTATAGCGGATATACAACCCGAAAACGTCGGGACAATGGAATGATTCTTCCTTTTTAATTCTCTCGGAAGGTATATTTATGACATTGAAAAGCCGGGATCGGCAAAGGTAAGCTATGTTCGACCGATTCATGGGTGGCCTTTCGCTGTAATATTGCTATTATAAACAAACAGAAAAACAAGTCTGTATGGTATCATTGGATGCAGCGGCAAGATAACAGGAAATGTACTACGTGCCGATTTGGAAAATAGCATAACTCACAATTTAGGTACAAGAGCAATATAATTATTACCTTTCTGGAGAACGTCGGCATATTTGATGTAACATGTTTCTAAAATTAATACAAAGGTTTTCAAATAATAAAATAGACATTCCGTTTAACGTAAACTGGAAATTATACAACTGGTGTAATAAACGTAGAAAAATAAGCTAAAGAGTGGAAACTAAAATTATAATAAATATTATTAAATACTAAGGGTAATATAAAACCAATACGGGTGGTCGGTTCGGAAAGGACATCTTAAAATCTAACGTTCACTAGCGTTCACAAGTAATAGCACTGCACTATATTAGGTAATGTTATAACACAATTTCGTCTGGGCTACGACTAATTAGCGAGAATTTCATCTTCATGCATGAGCACACAGCCCGAATATACAAGCAGTATATGAATGAAGAAAATGACGCAAATATTTTACTAATTATGGTATGGTAACCCCAGAGTTTCGACCTCAACTCTATTGAGCTGCTGCGGCTTAAATTTCGCAGAAGGCTGCGAATTATTGGTTTTACTTCAAAGGAAATACTTTGGAACGTTTTGTAACAAGATTAGACCTCTTGTTGAAGAAGCAAGGAACTTAAGCATTTGGTTTGACGTAGACCTACGGTTTAAGAAGCATATTTCTGTTTGCCTTCAAAAAGCCTACGGGGCATTGAAAATTATTTACCATCAACAGCATGTCCTTAGTAAGGATTGATGAATGAATTGAAACAATGTTAAGCAATTCTCTGGTACTAAGTCATGTTAATTACAGCGACGTTGTTTTCGGCTTTGCGTTAGATTCTACTGACAAATACCGTCTCCAAAGGCTTCAAAATTCGTGTAGCGTTTGATAAATATATATATATTTTTTTAAGAGAAAAATCCTTAATGGACCGGTAACTATGGTTCTATCGGCCCCCTTCGCTTTAGACCTCTGGAACCGCGGGTGGCATATCATCGGAGGTAAGAAGGTGATAGTTCTCCAGACTTCAGAATATCAGATTCCCTCTCTTTGAGGTCCAAGGTGATAAAAGACGAGGATGATCCGCTAGTTCGTTTCGTTTTCTAACATTAGTCCTACTATGTTGGCCTTGTCAAGGCAAGTTTTTAGTTGATCCTCTATGGTCTTCTGCTCTGCGCTCCATTTATTACACTGTAGAAAGGCGTATTCAGTAGTATCTTCCTGACCACAGTGTAGACAGGCGTCATTTTCCACTATTCTAAACCTTTCCAGGTAATGCCGGAAGTGCCCGTGACCCGTAAGAAACTGCGTCAAGTAATAGTCGGTTCTTCTATGCTTGCAATATACCCAGTATGTCCGATATGAGTGTCCTGGTCCATACAGCAATTGTCTCAAGGGTGCCCCAGTGATTCTGCCATTTCTGAAAAGTTAGCTTTCTTTCGGCCTTCCTTGCTGTTATGGATTTCTGTTCTATCAGGAACATCCTTTGCTGTTCTTCGGCTATTAGGGAAAAAGGCGGGATACCAGCCACTACCAAGGCTGCGTCAGTGGATATAGTCGCATCACCCGTAACAACACTCTTCTTTGTAGCCCTTCCAACATTTTTACATACTTTTTGATCCGCAGGACTGACAACCACGCTGGAATAGTATACAAGATCTGGGATTGAATCACTCAGTACAGGATTTCCCTCTGTCTATTGGCAGGTCCCCCTATATTAGGTAAGATTTTTGTCATGGCTGCTAAGCTACTATCCGCTTTTGCAACTAAGTGCCTCACATGTGGTCCAAAAGTAAGCTTGTCGTCTAAGATCACTCCTAGGTACTTTATTTCTTTTTTAAGAGCAATATGGTCTCCCATTATCTCAGAATGAATGTGTTTTCTCTCCCACGGACCTTTGCGTGTCACCGCCTCTTTTCTTTGGGGCTATACACGGATTGTGGGCATGCATCCACTCGATTTCCAATCGTTAGTTTTAAAGACCAGCTCCCTTTCATCTACGGCCTCGATAATGTAAGCTCGACTGCCCCCAGCTGCTTCAAGGAGAGCACCCGGTCGTACAAAATATTCCAAAGGGTCGGACCCAATACGGAACCCTGCGGAACTCCCGCAGCAGTAGTCATCTTGTTGTCCGAGCCTATCTTAATGATTCTGTTGTTGAAGTAATGTCTATGATGTTTGTTAAATAACGGGATATACGTCGTCTTTTTATTTCCCTCAGGATTTTGTCCCACGATGCAGAATTGAAGGCATTTTTTATGTCTAGTGTCACAACTGCCACCCACTTTTTATCTGAGGTCCTGATTGTTTGAATAATCGATGATGGCATGCACCGTTGACCTTCCCTTTGTAAAACCATACTGACGATCAGAGAGACCACCATTGTCCTCCAGTTTTTCAAGCCGGTTTTTTAGTATTCTTTCAAAAAGCTTCCCTAGGGAGCTAAGCAGATATATAGGCCTATACGACGGCGGTGACTCCAACGCTTTTCCTTTCGGTAGCGAAACCACTATAGCTTCTTTCCACTCCGCTGGAAATCGCTGTTCCACCAGTAGTTGATTGAAGGATTCTCACTGCTTCGGGGAAAGGCGGTCGGACCTGCGGTCTTACCCATCTTGACCCTGCAGGTCACCTCTTGGAGTTGATTTTTGTAATGTTCTTTTCCACCTTACGGATTCTCTTAACTTTGCTGGTCTCTATCATAAACAGTTCTTTGATACACTGTATCTTTATTTCCACCGGTGGATTGGGGTAGTGTACCCGTATGCCTCATGACTATTCTAAATCCGTCTCCCCAAACATCAGTGTTAAGGTCGGTGAGAATCTTCTTCCATTGTTCGCCTTTGGATTTTATAATAAGTTGCCTTAGCTCTCTTTTTGCTTCTTTGTATCTAGTTCTTTCGGGAGGTTCTTCTGTTTCATAAGAAGCGTTTGATATTTGGTATCAGAAAATATGATCATATTAGTGACAAATGAAAAGAACTGGTTAAATTTGGGAAACAGGCAAAATTTCACGCGTTATGTTTTTTCCACTCTATAAGTATCACTAGAATACCTCACTGTCTTTATAATAGATTTTGTTTTCATACCGATATTCACCATCTAAATTTACATTTTAAACATTGCAAATTGTTATAACAATCTACCAATGCGTTTCAAGACTCTCAATAAATTCTCTTTTGGTGAACATGTGTATCTTTTTCTTCGAGATAACCAGTGAGTTATGCGTTATGCGTTATGTTTCATTATTATTTGTAACATTAATTTGCTTTTACTCGGTCTTTGTATTTGTTATTTAAGTACCTATGTTGTGTGCTCTTGTTTTGTTTTGTTTTATGTAATTTGTTTGGTTTAAGTGGTAGAGCAGTCATATGAATTTTATGACTGAACTTCGCCCTATTCTAATTACAATATGTTGTAGTCCAAAGTAATCTTAATAAAGACACATTTATTATTATTATTATTATTTCACAGTTTCACAAGTTTAATTATTCACTCGGTCTTGAACTTAGTGCATCGGTATGAAAACAAGATGCCTAAGTATTGTTCTGCTCACCCAAGGTTATTATTATTATTATTATGATTATTGAGAGCAGTGTTCAACGTTAGGTTGGATATTTTGATGAGACAAATCTTCAGGAAATAACATTGTTTTAATTTTTGTTAGATTGTAATAATTTATATCCTTTAGAGAAATGATTTTCTTTTATTATCAGTTGCCTTTTATTTCATGATTTCTTAAATATTTGTTATTTGGCCAAACTTCCGTGGTCGGTAGTGTATTTATATATATATGCAATATCCAAATTATCTTAATTTAAACAGTGACTAGACTAGATATTTTATTATCAATATAACATTCATGCTTATCATTTTATATATGTATGTAATCTCTAAATTTGTGTACAAAGTTTGTAAAACATATTTGATTAAATATGTTCCCTTGTGCAATATAGGTACTAGCACAATTTTTTTGTATTAAATTCTCTTTTTAGAGACATTTCGAGTTTCGGAACTATGGTTGGATTTTATACCAAATTTCAATTGGTAATATTGTTTTTGAAATTTGTAGGCTTTCACGGTCCTACTCTAAGAAGTTTCTATAGTAGAAAGACTAGTCGCTCTGGAGCACTTAATTATAGACGACAAAGAACGGCTATTTTAAATTTTTCAACTTCTATTAGATGGATTTCCGATTTCTATGTGTCCTATTACTCAAAAATGTTTTTTGCATATTGTTTCCAAAATCACTTCTGTTTGCATCAAGCAAAATTGCTAGAATAAAAATAAAATGTATGAGAATTTCAGTATTTAATAAAGAAAAAGAAACTTCTGCATATTTATATATACATATTTAGATTGTGTTTTCATATTTACATCGAAAAATACTCTAATGGAATCTATTCCATTAGAATGTTTTCGATTGCCATTGTGTTGCCGCGATTCTCTGTAATAAAAAAGACAACTATTAAAAAATTAAACAATCCCAGAGATGGGAAGACGGGGGAAACGGCTATCAGTTTCCCAAGAGTCGACAAACCGGCGTGGATGTAATCGCTATGAAAAGTAACGGTTTCCCGTTACTACAAAATACCTTATTTTGACTATACTTAGTAGTTATTAAACAAAAAACTCACCAAGAACGATTTTAAACATTTCAGTCTTCTGAAAAGAGCTTTTTTTTCCCTGTTAGACAATAATTCGCCGGAATATTGTCCTTTAGTGGTTTTCTTAGGATGTTTGATGCCAAACTTTTAACTTTCCTTCCATGGGTTGATATCAAATATTTGATCTGTAAATTTTTTGTTGAAATCGTTTCGAACTTAGGAAATAAAAGTAGGTAATAATAATGTAAATAATCATCGTATCAATTACTCACCAACTTTTTTTTTCTCCAGGAAGAGTTTTCAACAATTTGATGGTTTATTAATGTCATGGAAGTTTCCATAGTCGCTGAAAAAGAATTTCATAAGTTATGAAATTGATTCTTAAGCTTGTCTAGACAAAGCAAAGTTCAGCAAGTGACAAGCTTGTCGTAAGTTTACATGTCATCTGGGAATAGACTTGAGGAGAGCTGTTGAAACTTTCAACTAGAGATGTACAAACACTCCATTATTTTAAAGGAGGATAGTATTTTCAACAGGGTTCATATCCTATCTTGCAGTCTAGAATTGTATGTTCTCGTAATTCGCTAATGATTTCATTCACACTATTAAACTTTAATATTGTTTTTGTTTACTAAAAAAGTTTAATTTCTTAATATTAGTTTTGACTCGAATTATATATGTATTCATGTTTATAGTACCTAAAACTATAAATTTAACATTTTTGCGTTTAAAAAGTAGCTGAAAATAATAACACTTTTAATGAAATGTAATAATATAAAATTTTGTTGCATTTTATGGATTACTGTATCTGTACGTAGTAACAATATTTATTTATTAAATATTTATATCAATAGTAGAAAATTCTCATATAATTAGGTACCCAAAATAAACTGGCGACGTCTTAAGAGTTATTGTAAATATATAAATCAAGAGATATTATTAATACTATAGGTTTACAATTTTATCTAACGTAATTTATTGTAGATACGAATTATGGACATTAAGATTTAGATCAAATGACCTTATCTTATATCTGCAAAACATCTGTACGGTTTAAGATCGACGAGGATATCAGAAATCACGGCCGTTTCCTATCAGGTATGCAAGGGAACGACGCACACCGGCGCCTATAAGAAGGGACGCCAAATACGATCAAAAAAAATTATCTATAAACTATGTGAGAAGTACTTGTGTGATTATTACTTTATTTTGAGAAAAAGTAATATCATTACCGTACATTACACATTAGCGTACAGTTACTATGATCAATTTTGAAATTTCAAAAATAAAGTAACATAACTTGCTCTGCCAAATAATCAAATGGTTGACAATGTGTTTGATATGTCTGTCACTACACTGAAAAACCCACTTGGTTGACTCAGCGAAATTTTAGTTGTATTGACTAAAATCTTTGTTTAAATATGGGCAAACAGATATATTGTTGGGCGAAGCAAATAATTTTGTTAATAAAATTTGTTTGTTTTAACAATATCTTTAATAGAATTAACAAAATAAAATATCTTGCTCAAATAAAAAGTTTTATTGGGTCAAATGTATATAATACTTAAAATAACTAATTATTTCATTGAAATAATGAGATATATATGTGTAATTGAAATAAAATTGATCAAATGCAATATTTACTTCAAACAATAAATTTTATTGACTTAAGTAGAAATAACACACAGAAGAACAAAACATTTTGTTGGAACAATCAGATTTATTTGCTTATTCGAAATATACATATATTTTTTATAGTAACAATATTCTTGTTTTAAGTAAAATATATATTATACTTCACTTTACTAAATATTTAATTGAGATTACTACGTTCCTTTTTTTTCAAACAATAATTTTGTCAAAATTACTTACCTTATATTTGTTACGGGAGCTCTTTTATTCCTTAATCAAATTTAATATCAAACCTTACCACAAAATTTCACTATTCAATAAAGTGTTACTGCAATACTGAATAGTGAAGTTTTGTGGTAAAAGTATAAAGAATAAATCATGTGGTAAGGTGTTTTGAAGTACTTAATGTTACTACCATAGTTTTTGAGTACTTGTGTGAACTACATATACCTATGTACGATACCAATTTTCAAACCAACTAAGTAGATACATGATGTAATCAGTGATGGATACCAAATTTAATAAACAAGAAAACGAAATCTGTGGGTATCTTGTCATATGTAGGTACAATAAATATAGATGCTAGAGAAGATATGAACGTGCATAGCATTTTTACTACTAAATCTATATGGGTGAAGTGATAAATTAAAAAAAAATCATTTGAACGCATTTCAACGTGAATTATGGAAATAATAAAAGTTGTTTGCTAAAATAATGTCTGTGTAAAATAAACCATATCATAGGCAGAATGTTGAAATGCTACGTATTACATGTGTAGTCTACTGTATTCTGGCAACATTTATATTATTATATAAATATTATGAATATAATTTGGCTGAACACTAAATAGTACCTATTTTAAAGTCTAATACATTAGCATAGGTGAATATATGGAACATAAAATATTCAACATTTGTATTTAATTTATTCCAAAAATTTTTTTTTACATATCTTAAATCCTAAGCTTTAATTAACTTAAATTCTATGATTAATGCATTCCTAATTGTAATTGTACCTTATCGGCTAAGCGTAGGTACCTACTCGTCTTATATACATATATTATAGTAATAGTATTTTATTTTCCAACAGGTGATTGATCCAAGTACAGGAAAACATACATACATCAAGTAAAAATAAGAATGAATACAACTAAAAAAATACTACTACAAAATTACTTAAAAATTAAAATGAACTATATATAAATCAAATAAAGAAAATGAGAATTGCATAAGCAAAGAAAACTAACTAAATTTTCTTCGACTGTCCCTTGTCATTTCTTGTTTTTGTTTTAAATACACCATTGTGAACGATTTTTTGCACTGTTTTCGTAAGTTAATTTCGATGTTTATCGATTTCGTAGTGCTTCTCTTTTGTTGGCCACAAAAAGACATGACCCGTTCTTTGGAGAAATTTAATGTTCAGTGTCTCCTAATTTCGTCAACAACTGCTATTGGATTTATTCGTGACTAATGTTGAATATTATTAGTATTATACATAATCGTGATATTAATGATATTGTCTCCGATTACTTAATAGACTGTTATTCACCTTTTATACCTTTATTTCTATATTATGGTTTGTACAACTGACTAGTTAATGAGACTTTATTTGCTTATGACTTATGAAAACTAAATAATTCGTTAAATGACTAAAGTATTTTCTTTTTCTAAATCTGACAGTGTGCTTTTTTTGTACTTAATTTAGCGTAGAAGTTAACAGTGCTGAGGAACATCTAATTTCAATCTTGACACGACCGCTGACTATCCTAGGAATGAAAAATATGCATTCATGCTCGTTTTATTTGCTTTTACTTTGCAATCTGCATTAAGTTACAATATAATCGATTAGATTTTGATCATAATGTCATAAAATTGATTATTGAATCGTTAAATGAAGTGCTTTTATCTAGATCCTGCTTTCATACGGAGTATTCAAGCTAGATATATGTCTAGAGTAAAATTGTCTCACCTTGATCAACCCAAGGAACGCATTTAAAAAATATTTCGCGGGCCGCACCTAGAAAACTTAACGATTTGAGACGATGAAACAGTTAATAATTCCAGTTATCAGTAGGGTTGCCATACGTCCGTATTTTCTACGGACAGTCCGTATTTTGTAAGCCTTGTCCGTAGATTATAAACTGTCCGTAGTTTGTACGTATTTCTGCAAGGCGTCCGTATTTTTTTTCTAGTTTCCAATTTGTCGTACTCAAGTCGTACTTTTGTCATTTTATAGTTATTTTAGCATTCAAACTTTCGTATGATGTGCGTTAACATTGCATTTCCAGTAGCATCACGTCTGAAGAGATATATATCTATATTTTTATATAATAATAATAATTAAACAATATGTCTCAAGTGAATATTGAAGAACATTTCACGGAAATGTTAATTGATATGGTGCGCTGCCCATATTTTTGCTTTTGAAAATATGGCAACCCTAGTTATCGGGCATAATTTTATTAGTACATAATCGAAAGCGATTTTCTACCGCTTAAACTGTTCTAATAAATAAAAATGCTTCAATGATTTAAAAGTAAACGAAATTAATATCAAATATATATACAAAATCTGAGACACGAAATAACAGATGTTATGAAACTAGTTTAGTTTGAATGATAGCGTCGTCCAAGGGAAGGTCTTCAAGTAACACTGGAAGGTCGTTCTGCAAGATGTTTAAAATAAAAAAACACAAAAATCATGTTTGCTTGCTTCTCTTTTTTGTGTATTTTTTTCTAGACGTTCACAATCATTTTTTTGCGATTACAGCGCAATCTGAACGAATTGAAAAAAAAAGTTTCAAACAAAAACTGCATAGTTGATGGCGTAGAATCCGAATCTGCAATATAAAAATGGGGGTTCCCATTTAAGATTTAAAAGTTGTCCCCCCCCCCCGGAGTGGGAGGGGGGGACAACTTTGAAATCGAGTTCGGCCCCATTCAGTGAGCCTCCTACATTATAACAAATCTTATTAAGATCTTTTTTTGATTTGATGCAGTGTTTTAGAGATATTCCGTTGTCTCAAGATAAAAAACTCACCCTGTATAATCAATGTCCTTGGCGAATGCTAGGAGATAACTAAAGTCGTTCTATGGGCGCATTTAATAATAGCTGATAGCTGACCGATTAACAGTAGACTCGCGATTATATGAACTAATCACATTTCACATATTTCAGCATTTCACAAAAGTAGTATTCATATGGTCGCAAGGCTACTGTATTATATTTTTGTTATTAAGAATCATACACTGTTGAAAATTTTAACACTTTTTTGACTAATTTAATTGTCAGGAGAGGTCCACACTCTTTTCGTGTTATTTTGTCGAGAACTATAGAAGTTTAAATTTGACGAGCAAAGATAGTCAAGTATTGTCTATTGCTAAGGAGTTATTTTGTCTAACTGACACGTGGAATTATAAAATACTTCTAGTCACATTTTATTTGATCTAGACTAGACAAATTTACTAGCTGTTTAACTAAATGAATGCGATCTATTGGGTGTTTTAACACCATTTTCTAAACACAACGTCTTTTTAATATGCAACTCCTATTTCTTAGTGCTATAATATTCTCTCTTTAAGACGTTTTCTCAATTATAAATATGCAAAACCCACTCATTCACAAGTTTTGGTTTCAACTAAACGTACCAATTTTAAAATGATTTTTTGAGAACCATTATAAAATTAAGTGAATGTTATGCTATTTGATTCAAGTCTAAACTAATTGCGTAAATAGATGTTCCCAATACATCTTTAAGATGTTGAATTTTTTATGCCCACTGGAATTAATGTTTAATAACACGAGGTTACAACTCGCAAGTCAGTCACATTTGGGTGGTTTGTTTGGATATGTTAATACGGAGAATCAAACACGAAAACAGGAACACGTGCAATGCAGTGGTGCGTATAATGCAATACTGTATTAGAATAGGTGGGGTTTCTATATTTCTATCCGAGGGAAAAATTCTGATTGGTTGACGCTTCTGAATGTCTAGAATAATTGTCAATCCTCATATCTGAACAAAGAATTCACACGAAATTCTAGTCATTTCTGTTCTATTAAATACGCGTAGTCAACTCGTCTGGCAAAGTTTGGAAAAATCAACACTAAAATATTTGACTAGCGCAAAATTAACGCCAACACCGTAATATTTTCAACAGTGTAGGGAAATTGTTTAGTTAGAGTAGGAACATTTCAATTGTTATGGAACCCATATAGTACTTAGAATAGGTAGCCTCGTGTAGTACTTTTTTAGGTGGAGCATGGGGTTGGGATGATTTGTAATAATTTAGTTTTCATAAATAAAGTGTATATACCAAATGTGCTATTGGCTGAAAATATTTTCTTTAAGCAGATCATAATCAGCCATGACTGGAAATTTCAAAACTCAAATTCCTATTAGAAAAAAAATTCTAATGACCTAGTTCGGTGGAATGCCCAGTGTATATGAGGCATTGTTAAAATTTATAAGAAGTGGGGGGATTACAATTTAACAACGTTGTATTTGGTGCTTTTATATCTTTGTTGGTTTATTTCTTTTTCCGGCGATCGCTCTCTTGTTTAGCTTTCGTATATCGTTTCGATAAGCTCCGAATCCTGAAATGTGTTTTTTCTATAATTTTTCAATTCTTATCGTTTTCGTATCGCTAATAGATTGTATTTCACAGCGGCTAACAGGCTAAGAACCCGAAAAGGTAAACAAAAATTAAGCAGGTCAAATTCTGACCTTATTAACAGTAACATTAATATCTTCTGGTTTTGCCTCATTTGTTACAATTTTGATAAAGAATGACGACAACGTAAATAATATCTTAAATTAATGGAGCTTTGCGGTTATCATTGATGTACACCCGTCATCTAAGCAAAATAAACTAAAACAAAATTAAGCGATAGCTGACACGCGAAATCGAATACGCAGTAACATGCAGCTCGTGTCAGAATGGAGCGTCACTGGCCATATTGATAATAAACAATTGAATGTCATTTTACCGCTTCCGTTACGCAACCAATGTTTAAGTAGATTTGACTTTCTCCTAGACGTTTCGTAGATCACTATTCCAACGAATCTAGTAGTAATAGTTTACTGTCTAATAATGCGCGGTTTACTATTTTATCCTTGCTCGTTGAGACTTTTTAAATACCCATTATCTCCAACATCGAGAGAACCTTGATGTTAAGCGCTAATTTCGAATTTGTTGTCACATAGAAGTACGCTACTTAACACTCAATATGTCGATAATTGAGCGTAGTAGGTGTACAGCACAGGCAACGTGTACACATTCATAAATGCTGCTACAGTTTTGATTAACGTTTCTGCTCTACCTGTTCATTTTGTTGCGGTCGCGCTATATTTGCGTTCGTTTTTTGTTTTCAAAATAAATGAACGCAATCAATGCGTATACAGTCTTTCGCATGCTGTATATTAAATTTCCTGACTACAGTCGATGAAATTATTCAAATATTGTTTAGTGACATAAATGTTTAAGAAAAAATAAGAAGGCATAATATTCGAGAGAAGAACTAGAGAAATAACCGCAGTATGTTCAATACACTAAGGTAAGTCTTTTTTTTAAGTGTTTTAAAAGTAATCATTTCTCCACCGTTTTAAACTGTTACCAAACAAAATTAAGTAAATTAGATGTTAATGGAATATGTACATCCGTGACATAATAAAGGTTACCGACATGAAGTTAAGATTCGGCGATTGTTTCCGTTATAGTTAGGTAGATATTACTCTATAAAAGTTCTATACAATGATATTTGACAACAAACTTTTATAGTGTAATATCCGCTTTAATGTAGAATGAAAAGTGTAAGAATACAGGAACTTCAAATATTTATAAAGTTAATATGCTTTTCTTTTTTTACTACCACAAATACTATTTTGCTCTTTTTAAAAGAGGAATTAATGTAGTGCGAAGATACTGATTGTTAGAAACTAAAAATAACCTTTCATCCTATTTTTATGTTAGGCAATACAGGATTTTTTTGGAGTCGGTGTTGTTTGGTTAAATTAATTAAAATTATAAATCTATATTTTTAAAATGAAAGTAATTATGGTTGCACGGTTTTCGTATTTGTCTTTTAGATTAAGATAAATGATATTGTTAGCTCTGAAAACTTTTAAATGTGCTAAATACTGATAAAATTATTTACGTATGTAGGGTAGATTGCCCAGTGAGTGAGCAATTAAGAACGACTTACACTTTGAGTGACGAATTTGACCACGATTTTAATATTTATTGCTATAGAATGTTAAAATGAACATTCTCAATTATATTACAAATAAGTATTCTAAGCAAACCCTAAAAGTGATTTTTTTTCCAACTCTTATGTAAAAATTATTTATTCAAAAAAGTCGTAAAATCTAGTAAATGAACAATAAAATCTAATAATGAACAAAAGACAACCAGTTAATGAACAATATTTTATTTCTTACAAAGTCTTATTTTGTGCATAAAAAGACTAAATTTGAATCTTATAAATGCGTCCTGGATTTAAGAATTGAGGTTCAGGATTTTTTTTCACCATTTGGTGCCTTTTTGCATCGAATTTGCTCTACACACTTTAGTTATTTCCATTCCATCAGGAGCTGCATCACTTGATGCGCCATAGGTGCACAAGACAGTAATTGATTCTTTCTCGTTAACAGATGAGACTTCATACAAATTTTTCAAATTTTCTGATACCGCCCTCGTCATCAAGTTCTTACTCGGTTTTTGTCAGCATTGTAAATTCTGGAGGGATCTCCAATCATACCCAAAAGATCGTGTTCTATCAAATATGTTTTCATTTCCGAAAATCATCGTCTAATAGCACTCTCGGTTACTGCTGCATGTGATTTGGAAATAAATTCCGTATTACGCTTGTCAACATCTAGATATCTTTGTAGAAATAATTTAAGCCATTTTTCGCCAGGCCTGTTTCTTTAAATGGACTTTGACAACTGGCTTCTGTTAATTTTTTTTTAACAGCATTCTTAATTTCGGATGTATGCATCGGAAATCCTAACATCGCTTTAGCTGTTTTCCACTGTTTTATTCGATTTCCTTAATTTATTTAAAACTGGGTATTAGGAATCCGTTTTCCTGTTGTTAGGCATCTTCTGAGTAAGTTTGTTTTGGAGGATCAATTTAGGAAATATTATATTTTTTGAAGTCCCGGTTTCAATGTTGCAATGCCATCTTTTATATACTGAAAAGCTTGAGTGAAACCGACAATATGTTTTGACGAGATTTCTTTCATATATCTTTAAGAGAAAAAAAAAAAAACAATTTTATTAGTTTACAATAACCAAAAAGTTTGCCAAAATATACATTTTCAATGAATGAACATAACTTGTGTAGTGATTGAACTATGCTGTAATCTGTAATGAATTATTATATTGAAAAATAACATAATTGAAAGATAGTCCTATATGCATAACAGCTTATGGTTGATTTTGGCTTGTTTTGACGTTATTCTTAAATACTCAGTAAATGAACACCTCAGTCGCTGGATGCCATTCATTTTTCAGTGCCAGTTATCGAACACGACATAATATTGTGAAATTCTTACAAAAAAATGTATCTATTAATGTAAAAATAGTTTCTTTATACAATTTATATTTTCTCGGTTATTCAAATTTCTAATATTTTTCAAATTTAGTGCTCTGGTATAAATTTGAAAAGGGGTGTGTATGTGATTTACCTCAATCAAAATGGCTTCAACCTTTCGACACTGGACACACCCATGTTTTGACGATCTTCTATAATACATCATTATTCGTTCGTTATTCGATCGATGACGGAGTAGGGGGGCTATGGGCGAACGATATCAGTTCAAGGTCACTCATCCACCAGGTCCCCTCCAACTACACATTCGCGACTTCCAACCCGCGAATTATTTTAATTCGCGGTTTAATTCGCGACCTCCAGGTCGTTTGCGTGAATTACCATCTAGTATTCGCGAGCTTTAATTTAATTTACACTTTTTGATTGTAATAAAGCTTCACCTACGGTGATGACGCCCACTGTAGTCGTATACATGTGGAGAGCTTTCTTGGAGGCGAGGGGTATCACGATATGTAACCCGCGAATCATTTTGATTCGCGAACTTTAATTATAATTTACAGTTTTTGCTTGCGATGACGTACACTGTGGTGGAATATGTGAGAGCTTTTCTTGGAGGGCAAGGGTATCATAATATGTAACCCGCGAATTATTTTAATTCGCGATTTCGCGCTTTTGGATCACAATAAAGCTTCACCAAGGTTGATGACGTCCACTAACATGTGGAGAGCTTTCATTGGGACGTAAAGGGGGGCATTACGATATTAATTAGCGGCTCAACACATACCTACAACATATTTACATACCTATGACGTAGCTGCTTTCTCTGTAGCTTTCACATTTTTTCAAAATTTTAGTTTAATGATTCTGACTAATTACCTCAGTACTTTTGCTAATGATAGAAAAATATTCGCTGTTACTGATTGCTAGAAATTTTTAATTTTTACTATATGTGTCGTAGTCTCTACTATAATACCACTCTTATGTAGAAGATATTATTTAAAATACTTTTAAATTAGGATATGTGACGTAGTCTTTGCTAATAATACCATTCTTATGTAGAAGATATTATTTAAAATACTTTTAAATTAGAATATGTGACGTAGTCTTTGCTAATAATACCACTCTGATGTAGAAGATATTATTTAAGAAACTTTTAAATTAGGATATGTGACGTAGTCTTTGCTAATAATACCGCTCTTGTGCAGAACATATTATGACTTTCACATTTTTCAAAGAATTTGTGGATAGCAACTTTCATTATGACATATGTTGACCATTATCCATCTCAGAAATGTTTAGGATAATGATTCTGACGTAGTAGCTTTCCTACATTAAATAATAGTTAGCTTAATGGTGTAAGCTGAATATAAAACGTATGGAACTCTCAGATATTCACTCACTCGCTAACTTACTTACTGAGAAACTATTATAGTATATAGTGTTTCTGTGTAATGGCTACTTTACCAATCCATCTAATAATTGAAAGTAGTGATAAGGCCGCTCTGTCAGAGGACGAGTTATTTGTGGTCTGCAGGGAGTTGTTCAGGTAAGAATTTTTTTAAATGTATATTTTTTCTCTATCTAATATGAATATTATATGTATAGATACGGGTAAAACAATGTCGCGACGAGATGGGAAAATTATAATGAATTTGGAATATTCGCCGCGCAATGAAACTCTGCGGCGAAAATTTGGTAACCTCCCAGTTCACTATCACAGGATGCGGACCCAGAACGTTGAGGAGTTGGCCCTCTTCGAAGATGTGGCGAAGAGATTCAAATTTAACCTTAGACAGGATGAGGAAGAGCCGGTGGAACCTCCTGCTCCTAAAAGGGCGAAAAAGGAACCACAACCTGCTCCTCCTCCTTCTGTTACTGAAACAGACATTACACAGATCGTCAACCTTTTAGAGGATGATGATGAATTTACGCATGCACAGTATTTATATGAATGTTTGCATGCATGTATAAATTCATCATCTAAAAGATTGACGATCCGTGTGAGTTTATATATTATATATGTATATATATCTGTATATATTAAATAATGAAAATAAATAAATATCCTAACATAACATTCTTATTGTTCTATTATTTATAAAAATATTTTTAAATTAGATATACTCAACCATTGCTTTCCCTAGACCAATAACTAGTTTTTATGCGTACCTCCCTTTCTTGCTACAATTTCTTGTGATATATAAGAAAGTCTTTCAGTATTCCTCATCATAATTTACTGTGCTAGTGTCAATTTACGTTATAAGAAATATCTTTCAATACTCTTCAATTCTATTTTACCTCACATTATACTACTCGTAAGTATTTTCTTTTACTATTTGCAATTTACCTAGTTTTCTTTAGTTACAAATATTAAGTCTACACTTCCAACCACTTCAATTTTGACTTTTAAATGTTTTAGAATGGCGTCTGCTAATAAAACTAATAGTTTGGATTTTTCCTATGTCGAATCATCGGATGGCGAGTTAAACAGATCCTACGAAAACGATGTTTTTAAATGGATCAATTCAGAGCTGCGGAGAATTAAAAACATGTTAGAGTTTTCGTCAGAAATGGCAATGGTTAGCATAGCGGACGAGGTCCTCATCAAGTTAACAGCGGTGTTTGCGCGAATAGAACAATGTCCGTCAGCGCAAGTGTTTAATCTGGAGATATTTCATATTTTGCGAGAAGTACATGGGTATATGAGGGATTGGAGAGAATATTTCGAATATTATAGGTAGAAATATAAGAAGTATATGTATATAAGAAAGTAATAAATAAATTTGTATTCTGAAAATGTATTTTGTATAAGTTATTATCACAGAATAAAATCTTATAAATTTTAAAGATGTCTTCATTATGGCCCCAAACGTGTTTCAAGACAGACTCGAGCAGTATATAAAACAACTACACAAACTGCTAACTCATATTGAATTATATTCCGTTACAAATAAGTTGCAAATAGTAACAATGGAAGATTCTATGGAAAAACAAATCAAAATTGCCATAAAAAATATTGAAGAAAATTGTGGAAGGCTGAACACAATAAGCGATAATGTTATATCACAACTACCATTGTACGTGCTGCAAAACAAAGTACATCGACTCTCTTTAGAACAAAAATGGTATCTTATTCCTCAACGAAAGAGAGCTAAACTTCAACACTGTCTACCATGCTACACCCATAACCCCACAGGAATCGATCAATTGGGCGGTCCACCGCCAGCCATAAGAAACTGTGCAAGATGTAACAAATTCCTTTAAAGTTTATATCTCATTAAATAAAACAAAATATGTGATTTTATCGATTTATTTTGTTAAATAAAAATAAATATTTATTATAAATAAAATATTTAAGAACTACTTATCGAGTAAATAATTTAACATCATTTCCACATTACGCTCTGTACACATACTTAATTTACCTTTAACATGATAAAAACAAGCAGAATCACTCTTTACAAAATTTGGAACATAATTATCGTCTACAAACTCTAAATTAACAATACTTAAGTCTACATATTTTCTTAGAAAATCAGCTTTCTGATGACCTTTCACATAAATCTTTTCATAAGTTTTACAATTAATATTATTTAAAATTTTCCCAATAGATCCTAACTCTACATAACTATCACCATAATTAATATTCAAATAGTTTCTCTCCAACCAACGTAATATATATCATCGTTTTTATTTAAACCATTTCTTAAATAAATGTAATGCTCATACAAATATAAGTGTAACGCAATAAACTTTCAATTCTTGGGAATCTTCTTTTTCTCAACAATCGAAATTGATCGAAAAAATCGTCCCCAGCTTTACATCCTAAACAACGATTTCTGGGCGGTGGTGGACCATCAATGTGATCTGATTGATGAGGTGTATTGTGGTGACGATAACATGGTCTGTATGGTTGCAGTTTTTCCTTTTTCTTTCGAGGTAAATCATCCCATATCTGTTCCAAACATGTCGGACTAATTTGCGTTTCGAATAGGTACATAGGAATGAATTTAATTAGATCCTTGTCCATATCTGTCAACGTACCAGTATCTAAATGTTGAAGTACGAGACCAACCTTTTCAACTACCCTATTTTCAACCATTTTTTTCTTTTTTTTGCCTTGATTTCTTGGTTTAAGACTTCTCAATCTTTACTACAGCACTGACACGGAATTAAATAAATGTATACACCGTCTCCCCACCGGTAGCCGCCCGGTGGGGAGACGGTTAAAAAAAAAAATATTATACTCAAATATGTGTGTGTTTTATTTCAAAAAGAAATTATAATAAATTTGTCAACATGATTACAATATATTATTTTTATCAATCCAACTGTTGTGTGAATTGTCAAATCCAAGCCACTTAACATAACAATTGTTTCTTTTTGTTCGCAACACCTTTTCAACGAGATAAACGTCTTCATGTTTTGTCTTCTGTAATTCCGGCTCGTAAAAACAGTCTCGAATTGGTCTTCCAATCATATCCTCTAGAAGATATGTAGCGGGGTTAGTTACTTGCACTTTCGATATTTTAAAAAGCTCACAACTCCAATTAGCCATATATCTTTTCTGAAATACTCCTTTATACTTGCTGATTCGAACAGTATCGCCAACTTTAAATTTATTTTTTCCTTTAATTTTAATATTGCTGTAAACAGTAGATAGAAGATATTGCACATCTTTCCTTGTGACGTCACACGGTTTCATTTTAATAGTTCTATGTTTCGTTTCATTGTATTGTTAGTCACTTGATGTAAAATAGATCCATTTGCGGACCCCCTCTAACTGAACGCATTATGCAATTTATTTTTTGATTTGTGCGAATCACTCTCTCAGCTATTGACGCTTTCTTAGCACTATATGAAGAATAATGATTTATCCTATGTTTTTTCATCAATTGCTCAAACTCGATTGTAGAATTCCTTACCCGCGTCTGTTTGCAAATTTTTAGGACAACGTCCATGCTGTAAACTATTAGACATCGTATCCCTAACTTCATTAGCGCTTTTGTTTTTCAATGCATATAACCATAAAAACTTTGAAAAGCAGTCGATTACGACTAAAACGTATTTATAACCTTTATTCTCGCGTTTGTAAGGTAAGAACTCCATTAAATCCGCCTGCCACAAATCGTCTAAACCCTTAATGATTACACAACGTCTCACAAAGTTTCGCCTAGATGGTCGGTGTAGTTCGTTCACAACGTTCTCTTTACTCATATTATATGACTACTCTACTTTTGAAGTAGTCTTATACCTTTTTGGTTAATAGTTTTTTGTGTGTCCAGCTCCAATGTTAAACTATTTATGCGAGATTCCAAGTCCGATATCTTAGATTCTAGTCTTTTAACTATGTCCTCCATTTCAAACCTATTTGTTTTCGAGCATCGCTTAATCTTTCATTCTGTTGATGGATGAATTTGATATATAACGTACATTTACACAATCCCCCATCAACGGGTCAGCCACATATCTGATACGCTCCCGTTTCATTAACGTCTTCTTCAGACGTCAGAAAGACTTTCTGGAGACAACGTTTGAAGCTCCAGTTTGTTTTATTATAGTTAAGAAATCGTCCAACTATCGTACTCATTGTGAAAATGATTTGTTTTTTTCGTCGAACATTTTATTTATTGTACAACACCCGCCTCTTTCAATTCTTCATTATAGACATAATTTCGTTGCTGTGGTTGGTATTCCCCGCTTCGTGGGACGACTTTAGAAGACGAAGACGATCAACTAATTCGTTTAATATCATTCCAATATACATACTGATATGGCGCCTCCGATGCAAACATATACCTTCACCAAGAGACTGTTCTAACAACGTTTGTTATATTATTATTACTTGTAGCTTTTGTTCCCTCTTAGTTGTTGTCAGGATTGAAATCTCTATGTATACATACGTACGTGTAAGATATCGCAATATGAATTATCTTCCTCCGAGGTATACGCCGGATCTTTCTTAAACAACAATTCGTACAAACCCTTTCTTAACAGTTTATCTGATTTATATCACCCCCCAGAGAAACGAGTCGCTATTCCAATTTAAACGAATTTATGGTCATATTGGCCAAAATAGTGTTACGTTTGCTGCTTCTATCGCTAGAGTTTAGATATAACTTTAGTGGAATTGTTCTTACATTGGAGGTGTGGTAGATAGCGTTTGTTCTGTGAAAGGAGATGGTTGAGTTTGTGCTTTTAACAAGTTCTTAACAGAGTTGCTAAGATTTGACTTTTCTTTTGTGATCCAATTCTCTCACGTTAGAAATTGGTTTGAACGTTTATTAACACATCATCTCCGCCCACCCTTTTAGTTCATATTTCTGTATTGCTCTATACTTTAGAATTTTCATTTCATTCCCGTCCTCTGCTTTATTCATGTATTCTATCAATTTAACGTTACCTTTGTATTGGAACAGAACTAATTTATTGGAACGGCTACCCCGTTCATTGAACGGTACCCCGTTGATTAAACGGGTACCCGTTGTATTGGAAAGGTACTCCCGTTTGTATTAGAAGGTACTGTTGTATTGGAAAATCTCCTGTTACTTAAACGATTCAGTGGATATACGTTTATAATGAGGAGACATTTACGTTACATGAAATAACAATATCAATATACGTTTGATTTTCTTTTTAACCTTACTCGACATAGTTAGCAGTATGACTGAACAGTGATGCTTTAGTTAGAAGTATATATGCCAATCAAACGTATATTGATATTGTTATTTTCATGTAACGTAAATGTTCTCTCATTACTAAACGATTTTGATATCCACTGAATCGTTTAGTAACAGAGAGATTTCCAATACAACAGTACCTTTCTAATACAAACGGGTACCTGTTTCCAATACAACGGGGTACCCGTTCTAATACAACGGGACCCGTTCTAATACAACGGGTATCCGTTCTAATACAACGTGGGTACCCGTTCTAAACAACGGGGTATCCGTTCCAATACAATGGAGTATCGTGTTCCAATACAATAGGTACCGTCGATCACAATTGATAGAATAAAACATGGAAGTAAAGCCAGAGGTAAGAACCTGAAATGAAATTTCAAAACTAGTAGAGCAATACGCAAAGAAACATATGCAACTAAAACGTGTCGGGCGACGATGATGAATTGTTACATAAAACTTCAAACCAATTTCTGAACCGTTGAGAGAATTGGATTCAACACTTAAAGAGACAGTCAAATCTCTAAGCAACCTCTGATTAAAGAACCTTGTTAAAAACGACAACACACAACTCAATCATCTCCTTTCACAGAACCAAAGCGCTATCTACCACACCTCCAAATGTAAGAACAATTCCACTAAAAGTATATTACTAAGACTCTTACGCGATAGTATGCAGCAAAGCGTTAGACACTACTTTTGCCCAATAATGCCCCCCATACAACTTCGTTTAAAATTTGTAATAGCGACATCGTTTCTCTGGGTTATATAATAATCAATGATTAAACTGTATAAAGGTTTACAGATGGGTTTGTACGAATTGTTGTTTAAGAAAGATCCCGGCGTATACAACTCAGGAGGCTTGAAATTCATATTGCGATATCTTATCAACGTACGTATGTACTACATAGAGATTTCGAATCCTGAACAACAACTAAGAGGGAACAAAAGCTACAAGAGTAAATAATATAATCTAAACCGTTTTAGAACACGTCTCTGGTGAAGGTTATATGTTTGCATCGGAGGCGCCATATCAGTATGTATATTGGAATGATATTAACGAATTAGTTGTCGTCTTCGTCTTCTAAAGTTCGTCCGCACGAAGCGGGAATACCAACCACAGTAACGAAATTGATGTCTATAATAGAAGAATTGAAAGAGGCGGGTGTTGTACAATAAATATAAATGTTGACGAAAACACAAATTCATTTTTCACAATGAGTATCGATAAGTTTGGCGTTTTTTAACTATAATAAAACAAATTGGAGCTTCAAACGTGTCGTCCAGAATTCTTTCTGACGTCTGAAAAGACTTTAATCGAAACTGGAGTTCATCAGATATGTGGCTGACCCCGTTGATGGTGAGGATTGTTAAATGTACGTTATATATCAAAATTATCCATCACAGCAATGAAGATTAAGCGATTGCTCGAAAAACAAATAGGTTTTGAAATGGAGGATCATAGTTAAAAGACTAGAATCTAAGATATCGACTTGGATCTCGCATAAATAGCTTTAACATTTGGAGCTGGACACACAAAAAACTATTAACCAAAAAGGTATAAGACTACTTCAAAAGTAGAGTAGTCATATAATATGAGTAAAGAGAACGTTGTGAACGAACTACACCGACCATCTAGGCGAAACTTTGTGAGACGTTGTGTAATCATTAAGGGTTTAGACGATTTGTGGCAGGCGGATTTAATGGAGTTCTTACCTTACAAACGCGAGAATAAAGGTTATAAATACGTTTTAGTCGTAATCGACTGCTTTTCAAAGTTTTTATGGTTATATGCATTGAAAAACAAAAGCGCTAATGAAGTTAGGGATACGATGTCTAATAGTTTACAGCATGGACGTTGTCCTAAAAATTTGCAAACAGACGCGGGTAAGGAATTCTACAATCGAGAGTTTGAGCAATTGATGAAAAAACATTAGGATAAATTCATTATTCTTCATATATACTAAGAAAGCGTCAATAGCTGAGAGAGTGATTCGCACAATCAAAAATAATGCATAATGCGTTTCAGTTAGAGGGGGCCTGCAAATGGATAACATATTACATCAAGTGACTAACAAATACAATGAAACGAAACATAGAACTATTAAAATGAAACCGTGTGACGTCACAAGGAAAGATGTGCAATATCTTCTATCTACTGTTTACAGCAATATTAAAATTAAAGGAAAAAATAAATTTAAAGTTGGCGATACTGTTCGAATCAGCAAGTATAAAGGAGTATTTCAGAAAAGATATATGGCTAATTGGAGTTGTGAGCTTTTTAAATATCGAAAGTGCAAGTAACTAACCCGCTACATATCTTCTTAGAGGATATGATTGGAAAGACCAATTCGAGACTTTTTACGAGCCGGAATCTACAGAAGACAAAACATGAAGACGTTTATTCTCGTTGAAAAGGTGTGCGAACAAAAAGAAACAATTTGTTATGTTAAGTGGCTTGGATTTGACAATTCACACAACAGTTGGATTGATAAAAATAATATATGTTGTTCATGTGACAATTTATTATAATTTCTTTTTGAATATAAAACACACACATATTTGAGTATAATATTTTTTTTAACCGTCTCCCCACCGGGGGGCTACCGGTGGGAGACGGTGTATACATTTATTTAATTCCGTGTCAGTGCTGTAGTTAAAGATTGAGAAGTCTTTAAACCAAGAAATCAAGGAAAAAAAGAGAAAAAATGGTTGAAAATTGGGTGTAGTTAAAAGGTTGGTCTCGTACTTCAACATTTAGATACTGGTACGTGACAGATATGGACAAGGATCTAATTTAAATTCATTCTATTACCTATTCGAAATGCAAATAGTCTGACATGTTTGGAACAGATATGGGATGATTTACCTCGAAAGAAAAAGGAAAAACTTGCAACCATACAGGACCATGTTTATGGTCACCACATATCACCTCATCAATCAGATCACATTGATGGTCACACCGCCCGCCCGAAATCGTTGTTAGATGTACAGCTTGGGACGATTTTTTCGATCAATTTCGATTTGTTGAGAAAAAGAAGATTCCCAAGAATTGAAAGTTTATTGCGTTACACTTATATTTGTATGAGCATTACATTTATTTAAGAAATGGTTTAAATAAAAAACGATGATATATATACGTTGGTTGGAGAGAAACTATTTGAATATTAATTATGGTGATAGTTATTGTAGAGTTAGGATCTATTGGGAAAATTTTAAATAATATAATTGTAAAACTTATGAAAAAGATTTATGTGAAAGGTCATCAGAAAGCTGATTTTCTAAGAAAATTGTAGACTTAAGTATTGTTAATTTAGAGTTTGTTAGACGATAATTATGTTCCAAATTTTGTAAAGAGTGATTCTGCTTGTTTTTATCATGTTAAAGGTAAATTAAGTATGTGTACAGAGCGTAATGTGGAAATGATGTTAAATTATTTACTCGATAAGTAGTTCTTAAATATTTTATTTATAATAAATATTTATTTTTATTTAACAAAATAAATCGATTAAAATCACATTATTTTGTTTTATTTTAATGAGATATAAACTTTAAAGGAATTTGTTACATCTTGCACAGTTTCTTATGGCGGCGGTGGACCGCCCAATTGATCGATTCCTGTGGGTTATGGGTGTAGCATGGTAGACAGTTGTTGAATTTAGCTCTCTTTCGTTGAGGAATAAGATCCATTTTTGTTCTAAAGAGAGTCGATGTACTTTGTTTTGCAGCACGTACAATGGTAGTTGTGATTATAACATTATCGCTTATTGTGTTCAGCCCTTCCACAATTTTCTTCAATATTTTTTATGGCAATTTTGATTTGTTTTCCATAGAATCTTCCATTGTACTATTTGCAACTTATTTGTAACGGAATATAATTCAATATGAGTTAGCAGTTTGTGTAGTTGTTTTATATTACTGCTCGAGTCTGTCTTGAAACACGTTTGGGGGCCATAATGAAGACATCTTTAAAATTTATTAAGATTTTATTCTGTGATAATAACTTATACAAAATACATTTTCAGAATACAAATTTATTATTACTTTCTTATATACATATACTTTCTTTATATTTCTACCTATATATTCGAAATATTCTCTCCAATCCCTCATATACCCATGTACTTCTCGCAAAATATGAAATATCTCCAGATTAAACACTTGCGCTGACGGACATTGTTCTATTCGCGCAAACACCGCTGTTAACTTGATGAGGACCTCGTCCGCTATGCTAACCATTGCCATTTCTGACGAAAACTCTAACATGTTTTTAATTCTCCGCAGCTCTGAATTGATCCATTTAAAAACATCGTTTTCGTAGGATCTGTTTAACTCGCCATCCGATGATTCGACATAGGAAAAATCCAAACTATTAGTTTTATTAGCAGACGCCATTCTAAAACATTTAAAAGTCAAAATTGAAGTGGTTGGAAGTGTAGACTTAATATTTGTAACTAAAGAAAACTAGGTAAATTGCAAATAGTAAAAGAAAATACTTACGAGTAGTATAATGTGGTAAAATAGAAATTGAAGAGTATTGAAAGATATTTCTTATAACGTAAATTGACACTAGCACAGTAAATTATGATGAGGAATACTGAAAGACTTTCTTATATATCACAAGAAATTGGTAGCAAGAAAGGAGGTTACGCATAAAAAACTAGTTATTGGTCTAGGGAAAGCAATGGTTGAGTATATCTAATTTAAAAAATTTTTTATAAATAATAGAACAATAAGAATGTTATGTTAGGATATTTATTTATTTTCATTATTATTTAATATTACAGATATATATACATATATAATATATAAACTCACACGATCGTCAATCTTTTAGATGATGAATTTATACATGCATGCCACAACATTCATATAAATAACTGTGCTATGCGTAAATTCATCATCATCCTCTAAAAGGTTGACGATCTGTTGTAATGTCTGTTTCAGTAACAGAAGGAGGAGGAGCAGGTTGTGGCTTCCTTTTTCGCCCTTTAGGAGCAGGAGGTTCCACCGGCTCTTCCTCATCCTGTCTAAGGTTAAATTTGAATCTCTTCGCCACATCTTCGAAGAGGGCCAACTCCTCAACGTTCTGGGTCCGCATCCTGTGATAGTGAACTGGGAGGTTACCAAATTTTCGCCGCAGGGTTTCATTGCGCGGCGAATATTCCAAATTCATTATAATTTTCCCATCTCGTCGCGACAATTGTTTTACCCCGTATCTATACATATAATATTCATATTAGATAGAGAAAAAATATACATTTAAAAAAATTCTTACCTGAACAACTCCCTGCAGACCACAAATAACTCGTCCTCTGACAGAGCGGCCTTATCACTACTTTCAATTATTAGATGGGTTGGTAAAGTAGCCATTACACAGAAACACTATATACTATAACTAGTTTCTCAGTAAGTAAGTAGCGAGTGAGTGAATATCTGAGGAGTTCCATACGTTTTATATTCAGCTTACACCATTAAGCTAACTATTATTTAATGTAGGAAAGCTACTACGTCAGAATCATTATCCCTAAACATTTCTGAGATGGATAATGGTCAACATATGTCATAATGAAAGTTGCTATCCACAAAATTCTTTGAAAAATGTGAAAGTCATAATATGTTCTGCACAAGAGCGGTATTATTAGCAAAGACTACGTCACATATCCTAATTTAAAAGTTTCTTAAATAATATCTTCTACATCAGAGTGGTATTATTAGCAAAGACTACGTCACATATTCTAATTTAAAAGTATTTTAAATAATATCTTCTACATAAGAATGGTATTATTAGCAAAGACTACGTCACATATCCTAATTTAAAAGTATTTTAAATAATATCTTCTACATAAGAGTGGTATTATTAGTAGAGACTACGACACATATAGTAAAATTAAAAATTTCTAGCAATCAGTAACAGCGAATATATTTTCTATCATTAGCAAAAGTACTGAGGTAATTAGTCAGAATCATTAAACTAAAATTTTTGAAAGAATGTGAAACCTACAGAGAAAGCAGCTACGTCATAGGTATGTAAAATATGTTGTAGGTATGTGTTGAGCCGCTAATTAATATCGTAATGCCCCCCTTACGTCCCAAATGAAAGCTCTCCACATGTAGTGGACGTCATCACCTTGGGTGAAGCTTTATTGTGATCAAAAGCGCGAAATCGCGAATTAAAATAATTCGCGGGTTACATATTATGATACCCCTTGCCCTCCAAAGAAAAGCTCTCCACATATTCCACCACAGTGTACGTCATCGCAAGCAAAAACTGTAAATTATATTAAAGTTCGCGAATCAAAATGATTCGCGGGTTACATATCGTGATACCCCTCGCCCTCCAAAGAAAAGCTCTCCACATGTATACGACTACAGTGGGCGTCATCACCGTAGGTGAAGCTTTATTACAATCAAAAAGTGTAAATTAAATTAAAGCTCGCGAATACTAGATGGTAATTCACGCAAACGACCTGGAGGTCGCGAATTAAACCGCGAATTAAAATAATTCGCGGGTTGGAAGTCGCGAATGTGTAGTTGGAGGGGACCTGGTGGATGAGTGACCTTGAACTGATATCGTTCGCCCATAGCCCCCCTACTGACGGGAAATAATACACAGACGCAACATGTGTTTAAAACAAAAGTAAACTATATAGACATAACCGCATTCTTGAACGAAAAATCGTACCGTTGTTCATTAACTAGTTGGCGTTCATTCGCTAGACGTTCTACCATACCTATTGGTTAAACATCCGGTTTCCACTCTTTTTTTTATTAATTTTGGTTTTAATTAAGTTGAGAGAGGACATTTTGAACGAAGTGAATTTAGAGAAAGTATGGGAAGTGTATAAAACAGTAATTACATCATCACCAATAGATATTTGCGGAGTAAACAAAAAGAAATTAACACACTGGTGGACAAATGAAAGAAAACAAGAGGCAAAGAAAAAAAATAGATCATGGAAAAATTACCTGGGAAATAATTAAAATCTATAAGATACACAAAACGCAAAGAGAAAAGGTGAAAATAAAAATAAAGAGGCCAAGCCAAAATTATGGGAAGAGTTCGGAGTAAAAATGAAGGAAAACGCCCAAGGCAATGTAAAAATGCTACACCATATAATAAGAAGTTTGAGAAAAGAAAGGAAGAACCCTCTCAAAAATGTGAAAGACAAAAAAAGAAAAATTATCACAGAGGAAATCTAAATAACTGAGTGATGAAAGGAATACTATGAAAAATTATTAGGCGGTGACTATGAAGAAGGAGAGGACAAGAACGAGATTACGAACAACATACTAGAAAAAACATATTAGAACGAAGGAGAACAAGAAGAAGTTGAGGCAGAAATAACAAAAGATGAAATTTTGGAGGTAGTAAACAAAGTTAAAATAGGTAGAGCACCGGGTATAGATGAGTAAATGAATTAAAATCTTAAACTTGATATAGCTGACCGAAACAATACCAACTGAATGCGCATAAGTGCATAAAAGAGGCAGCTACAACTACTGTAATAACTTTAGAGGAATCTCATTAATTTGGACTATCTACAAACTGTATGAACGCATTATAGAACAGACGCTAAAACAAAAAATAGAAAAAAACACTTAGCGATGCATAAGCAGCTCTTCGAGCAGATAAATCAACGCAAGATTGCATAGTAAGACAAACTGCAAAGAAGATAACGTCCATAAATAGCAAAAAATGTTTGTGGCAGTAACAGATTTTGAAAAAGCATTTAACAACATAAAAAGAGAAGAAATCATAAGTATGTACTAAAAATTAATTTTAAACAACTTTCCCAATTAACTTCGTTTGATATTTTCGTTGTGATAAAAACAAGAATTTGATCATTTAAGAACGTTTGAATTTGCCGTCAATACAAACATACTTATTTGGGCGTGGAAAATATGACAAATTTGAATATGCTGATAATGTAGGTGAAAAATTCAGGAATCACAGAAGAAGAAAACATAACGATTTTAACTTAGATAAACATAGATTATATAGAACGAAGTTACTGACTTACTTATCCGCAACTCTTCTACATCACTGTAGAGGTAATATTTTTTCTCCATTTCTTTCTGTCCTTAGCTTCACTTTTCGTTGCTTTCCCTTGATCCTTTCTTTTTTTAGTATTTCTTTAATCTTTTTCTCGGCCTTTCTCTTCTCTTTTTCCGAGTCTGTGTTTCCCAAACTACTTTCACTGTTCTGTTTTCGTTCATTTGAACGTGTCTGAACCACCTTAGTTTTTGTTGTTCAATTATTTCTATTACATTATCACTTTTAGTTCACTTCTTATTACTTCACTTTCAATTTTATCTAGTTTAGTCACTCCTGCAATTATTCGTAAAATGCTCATTTCAGTAGATACAAAAATTCCGGTCTAAGGTTTCTGGTTCTATTCGTCCTGTTGTTTACTCTTTTGGATATTTTATCCATCATGATGATAAGAAGCAATGGACTGAGAACTCTCGGTTGTTCTTCCTGCTATCTTTACCCTATTATCTGTTCTATGTAGTATTCTTATGTTTATTTCATTCAGCTTTTTTTTTTTTTAGAAAAAAACAGTAACGAATAGTTATAAGCCACAATTCAAAAATATGAATGAAAGAAACTGATAATATCATTCAATACAGTTATAATATCTTAAGAACTAAATTTCCTATGGGTTGCTTCATTCAAAAACTTTGTCATATTTCCCTTAGTGCATACTTTTATCGGCTTATGCCGAAACATTTTTCCTTTTAAGAAACACTGCCAACATTGTAGACTTAGGTACAAAAGTGTCTCACATCTATTTCCCCACATATTTACTAGGAAACTAATGAAGGTAAAAAGTTATAGCAAAATCGCAAAATCCAGTGAAACGGAGATGACATTATATATAATATCCTGTCATTAAAACACCAGAAATAATATTTCATCCCTCCTATTTTTTTTAAGGTTAATTATGCAATTTGATCCAAACAAAAGCAAGCGTCATATTGGCAACTTTTATTATGTCGCGCCTGTACCTTAATTGGTAGTTGAGTATTCATCTACAAATAAGTCATCGTTTACACCAACAATACATTATTCACAGCTGTTATATAGCACATTAAATTATCACATTTTAAAGTACATATACATATATGTACACATATAGATATTGAAATAAACGATTACGAGTTGTTATCGGGTTTGGGAATGCAGCGTTACGAATATATTTCGTCTATTGAATATGGGATTCCTTTATTTCAATTTACATTAAAAAATGCTAAGTTTTTAAAAGGGGGAAGTAGTATCGCAGATGAAATGACTCTTCTCATCATTCAGAACATCGCACCTCTTAAATGATAAGTCAATATCTTTCTCGTGCCTTTCTCTGCTTATCAAACAAAAAAGTGAAAAATATGTTTGTGCACTTTCTTAGTTGATGCTACTTTTTCTTTAATTTAAATAATATCATTTTTTATGTTTAATAATTTACTTGAATTACCAGACTGATAATGATAATCTTGCTTGATAAATATGATTTTATATTGTTTCTTTATTTGACGCTTTTATAATTCTTATCTCAACCTTAAATAAGCGTATAAATATACATCAGCCACACATAAGATCTGCATCATATATTTTATATGACATATATATTAACACTTTTTATTCATTTATTTTTTATTCATGGGGAAACTGTTGTGATAACAGTTCGTAAGAAATATTTATTTAGCAAGTAATAGATAAATATTTGATAGCCATGTCCGCTATGTAGAAACTTAGTGTAGTGAAAGAGGAGAATCACTTGAAAACTACTTTATTTTTAACTGTAATTTTTAAAATTGTACGAAATTTTAAACTTTTCCTGAGAGATATTAATATTTTTCTAGTAATATTACAATGTTAGACATTCTTTTCTAAGAAACAGAAATTTTCCTATTAGTATTTATGTGAAATTTCTAACATTTCGAACATTTTTGTGTGTATGCTTTTGGAGAATATGATGAGAAAAATTTGCTTATTTTTTATTTTATTATCAATTTACCAATTTTCACCATTCCACAAATTTCATTTGTATAGAGACCTATTAGAAAACGCATTTTATTACGACATTTATTACAAAAAAGTGACATAAAAGATAATTCCTTTGTGTTCGACTGAAGTTTAGAACGCAAATATTTAAAGGCTATAATTAAGTAATAGTAAAACGGTGTATGTTACACAAGAATAACCGATAATCGTAAATGTAATAACAAGAACTACCTTTTTACTAGTATTTTATTAAATAACACAAAATTAAATGATCAAATTTATTTTTGAACACTATTCTAAACCAATGTTAGACCGATGTTTTCTGTTTTGAGAATTTTATGTCATCAAATTTCGTACCGTCAATTATTAGATTTATTAGCATTAGTGTTGTATTTCTCTCTCACCTTCATCTTACATAATGTCAACAGTTCCTAGTTCCTTTAACATGCTTAACATTCAAGCCTAGATTGTGTGTCTACAAAAATAAACAAACACCTATTTTATTAATAATAGTACTCTAAGTTAATTATATACTTTGTGTCTAATAGGTACAGTATTCTTATGTATGTACAGTAGCCGTCATAAATACGGGACTAACTAATAAAATAGAAAATAAAGAAAAGTATTAACAAAAGAATGGGACACATTTTCGTGTTGACATAAATGCGAATATTAAGGTTAGTAGTGTCAATTTAAAATTAAGGACTTTTAAATACATCATACTGAAAATGACAAATGTGTTAGATATGCTCTTATTACTAAAATCAATGGAGTCAATTCCATCTGAAGTCACTGTTACCTTCAATGTAAACAGGAAAATCCTAATTTCAGTTATCTATGAGAGGCTTGAATCATCGAGTGTGGCACAACATGTGAATAATACCGGACATAATATCAAAATAGGAAGCCTTGAGTATTCCTTTAGAAACTCTTTTGCGTGTCTCTACCCCGGTGACCTTTGCCATCACTCTCTGGCCTGATTATGTATCCATTCGTTGATAGATTTTTTAATGTGCTATTTGGTAGTGCCAATAGAAGCTCCAACGAATGACCTTGACGAACATCGCCTGGCTAGCTCGTCCGCCGCCTTAATTAGTTGAGTCCACTTTTACTGGAATGCCTGTCTCCAAAGCCGAATTCGATTGAGCACTATGGTCTCGTTTGGTCTCTGTGACCTAGTCTGGAGTGGTCATTTGTGGTCACATGTGTTATCAGTCAGTATTTGTGACGTCATAAATTTACAAATGTTTTGAGCGGCAAAAACTGTGTTTTTGTAACTACTAACACATAAGGCTATTGTTAGTGTTAAATGAAAATAGTTTTCAATATCAAAGATAATATATATAAACGCGATACTTCTCACAACCATATAAAGAGTAATAATTCAGAGCGTCGTGAACGAGCAGTAATTGTACGTATTTGTAGGTTAGAAGAGAATATCTCCCAATATAAAAATAAAAACAGCTCTTATTGCAATTGTTGTTGAAGAACTAACATCCATTTTCATGAACATACCGTCTTTAGTATTTTCAATTATTGTAACTGCTGCCCAGGCTTCATACTTATTGCATTTGTTACCACATGTAATACGGGAGGTTAGACGCTCATACCGCACTTGTGACCGAACTCCGAGCGCGGTCTTAAAATTGACAGACCAAACGTGACCGGGTCACGACGTGACGTCATCAGTCTTTCAATCTAATTCGAGCGGTCTCTGGACCACGATTGACCACTAATGACCAATCTCAATCGAATTCGCCTCTAGTCATTCTTATCTGGTGTTTTAACCTGATATTTCCTATCTAGTTGAATTTTTGAGCCATGGCATCACATGTATCCCCAAAAGAGGTGTCTCCTTCTAATAGTTTTTGATAGTCAGCGTGTGATATATCGGTGACTATGCATCCTTTCACCTCCTAATACTAGCAATTGTAGGCCTTCTAGCGTTCTTTTTCTTACGAATGTGACAACTTGCATTTTCTGAGCATTGACTAATAGTCGCTCTTGTTTACACCTTTTATCAACCGTATTTAGAGCGGTTTGCATACGCTCCACCAGAACCTTTGAAAACCGCCCTCAAACGACTATTGTAAGATCGTCAGCATACCCCAGGCAATGAAACACCTTTCCTATCAGCTTCCGGATTAGATCGTCCTAGCGTAGCCCACAATAAGGAAGATTCACGCGCCTCCGCACATGGGGTATTTCATCAATTTAGGCGGCCAAAATTGGTGTTTATATACTATAAATAGGCTTGCATGCATTTTTATAATTGTAAGACCTCTTTGGAGTACATTGGCTGTTGATTGCTATGGTAAATAGTGATTTGGATGTAATGAAATAAATCCCTAATTACAATGTTGTTTACAGTTTACTTAATTTGTTTAGTTGCCTTAAAGAATTAAAAATCAGGTAAAGGGTCAATACAGTGGAGAAAGGAATTTAATTTAAATAGCAAATGTAATATAAATCACTAATTCAATGTAAATTTAGGGGAAATATATCAGATTATACTAATAGTACAATGCATCTAAATATTTAATGAAATAAATCCCTAATTATAATGTTGTTTACAGTTTACTTAATGGGATTAGTGGTTTTAAAGGAATATAAATCAAGTAAAGGTCAATACATGGTAACGTATAAAAATACAAAAAACTTATTATCTAAGGTGATAGGACCCAGAGGTCCATTTTCCAGTTTCTTTCACTGATTTTTCAGAAGAACTTTTGTCATCAGTATTGGACCCAGCCGGAATAAGCATTTCCATTGCTTCCTGGCTATGTGGCATTGATCTCCTTTTTGGTTTTGGCCTCATACTAGTAATTAAGGGATCAGAGCTGAGCAGTAATCTATTGAAAACATCTAAATTTCACTGCTTTCTGGAGAATTTCCTGGCGAAATTCATCCGCTATAAACGAAAATGCTTGTGGTCCCTCTGCTGCTTCTTCGGACAGTAATCCAATAGACAACAGTGCCTTTTCCATAACCGTTGCACCGTGGATCAATAACTTATGCATGGTAGGGGTCATGGGATACCACGTAAGGTTTGGCAGCCTCATATCCATATTTAGCAAGTCGACTTGATGACCGTTGGAAATTACCTCTAAAATTACTTTTAACCGTTTCATGAGGTCGTAGTCGACACCCGTAATTTCTGCTGCCATCTCTGGATTGGCGAAAAATCGTCTACTTGTGTTTCCATTGTTGGTGTTTCCAAATCCAGCTTTGGGCATATCGATGACCAAGCCTGCTTTCTCTCGAAATTTCGCTCGTATTTCCGCCTTCTTCTTTTTAACAATTTCTTTGTCACTGTCCGATCTTAACTGCCATTTTTGCACAGGAATTTTATATGCTAAGTGCAGAACACTTTCCAATAACCGTATTCTAGCACGCAATACCGATAGGCCAAACTGTAATGCGTCTACGTCGACAGCAGGTTTTACGTTCAGTTCGTCATTGAACTGCCTTGAGGTAGCACCACAAGTGTAACATTATCATGTGCTCCCTTTTCTTAAATTAGGATTTCAAATAAGAGAAACTATGTTTCACTACCTTCAATTGCTGGTCACAATATTCTTCTTGCCATAAAATATATCGTTCAATATGATTTAATTTTTCTTCAAAATTCGGCAAGTCTTGCTCTTGCATTATATTGAAAAGTGATCTACGGGTTATTATCGAGCCTCAGAGTACCTTGCGATCCAAAACAAAAGAAAATTGATACAGTAAATTAATATAAATCACTTCATTTTGCATTATCTTTGTTCAGGGTCTCAAAAACCATGATTTCACGGGGAAATAACGGTCAATTTTTGTGTGCACGAATAGCACTCATACTATTCTCTACTTTGAATCCAAACAAATCCACTGGGACGAACCCTGAAGTAAACAAAAACCTTTTTAAAAGTCAACATAAAAATCAAAATAGCGCAACTTGATGTACAATACTTTAACCGTAAAAGTGGTATTAATAATTCAAAAGTTCTACATAAAACTGATTAATATAGCTGTATTCTTACCTGCTACATTCAAATCCATTAGAATTTTCTTCAGAAAGTACACTTTTAGAATAACTGCTTTCAACGTTCGCCGAAAACACAATTCGTACACTTACGACACATCCGAATTCGCTGATGCTATGGAGTGCGCTTTTGTAATTGGGTAACAGGAAGGGTTGCTTCTTGGAGTTTATTTTTACCTAGCTTGAGTTTCAGGAAATCGATTTTTGGCCACCTCAATTGATGAAATACCCCTATGTGGCTCTGCTTCAATGGTAGCCTCACCAGTTGTGGATGCAATTATCCTTCTTTCCAAAACCTAACATGTGTTCAGCCAGCCAATAAAACAAGAAAACTATTTTAATTGTTTAAAATCAAGTGTTAACATCTAAAGATGGATGATTTTGTTTTGCTTTTTTTCTTTAATAATACCAAAAGTACGAATTAAAGTTTGTGCAGGTATCATTTGTATTAAATTGGAGCAGTGTAATTCTTTTATACATATTAGGATCAAACAGCGTATGTAATTTTGCATGTTTATGTCCAAATTGAGTTAAGGTCGAAGTATAATGAAAAACTGGTGTATTACTCAATTAATATAATACATAACGTATCTAGCAGATAAGCGATACTTATTATCACATTTGACTGAGTAATATACCAGTATTTTATTATTCTTTTTATTTCGTTTTTCTTTATTAATTTAATTTAAATTTAGTAATACTTAAGTAATCACACAGTTCATACAAGATGCTACAATTAAAATGTGATGCTATGAATATAAATGAATTTCCTTGAAATATGTATATTGCATTCATTTAAGCCATAATTCTACGAAAAAAAATGTTAGTTGCTATGAATGAGTTAATGTCTAGTAGAAAAAAAATATATATTTCCGATTAATTTATATTTTTTTATACTTTCAGCAAAGTGCAGGTCACAGTCATATGTGCCATTCTCCTTGTCGGTATAGCAGTAATTGGAATATGTCTAGGAATATTCTGGGGCACACAAACGGACACCATCAGAGGTGCAGTGGTTACCAACGGCTATGAATGTGCAGAAATCGGCAAGTAAGTGCATTCCTTTTGAATGAATGAACGCTTTAAATTTTATGAAACGCATTTTAATGATATTGTTTTGGAATGTCTTTTTTTATTATCAAAACATCTTCAGTTAAAGTTTTGATGATTCTATAAGAGCATAACAAGATCATTATATTACAATGCCTAAAACACAAACTCCTTGTTTTGAATATATTGCTATTATTATAAATACTTTGGATGAACTTGTGCGTATAAATGTGCCTCTTTAAGTTCTCTGGACTATCAGCTAAGCGTGAACGATTTATAGCCGTAGCGATTTGCAGTAATTTGCAATAAATTGCTCTGTATCGGAAGAAAACTGTTTAACATTGGTTGCGTTTAATTTATTCACAACCTTGAATCTACATAATATTACTTTGTATGCTGAATTCCGCGCATAACAATGCCTTATTTTTTCCTATAATCAAGAGAAAAAAAAAATCTCAAGCAAATTCATTTATATTCGTTTAAGATATGGACTTTTATTACGTACTTGTACTGTAGAAGATTTGCATTATATTCACATTGTCTCTTATAGTGAAGTTGTTTGATAATATTTCGGCACATCTGTGCCAAAACATGTTGTCACTAATCTTCTAAAAAGATATTTATAACAAAACAAAATAAAGTGAAAAACTATTTGTATTATATTTATACATATATACATATATAGGTTCTAAGAAGCAGGACTGGGCGTTCCTTTCATGTATTTAAAATACAGTTAATACCAAATAAAAAAAAATAAAACACTATTGTATTCTAATATCGATTTATTGAGATTTTCATTTCCTTATGCATTCTTGCTATAGGTGAATGTGTGATAAGCAGGCTTGTAATTTCGGTCCCGTTCGATCATCTGCGGTACGAAATTTTATTACTCGGAATGTCCCTCCACAGTCTCTCGCGTCCCCACCAACTTAGTGATGCCACAATGCGATTAGCGACTATCAATGCAAATGCATGTGCATACAGAAAGATTGGTTTTCGTTTTCATTTAATAATTCCTGAGTTTCCTTTATTTATTTTAAGTTTTTAATAGAGATTCCGTTTTTTTATTTTATATTTTGAAGAATGAAGTTTCTATTCTTAGTTTCAATTTTATTATGAAAATATTTTCTTTTAAAACTTACCTTCATGAAATAAGCAATGGTTTTTATGTTCTTTATATTTTCTGAGTTTAGTTTAGCGTTGTTTTTACTGCTATTTTTTACTTGAGATTTCCTTTTTTATTTTATATTTTGAAGGTCAAAATTCTATTTTTGGTTTTCTTTTAGAGAATTCTAGCAATACAAAGCATTACTGGGCGATAATCTGCGAAAATTTCTGTTTGAAAATTTAAGAATGCACCTAATAGTTGCTTCGAATTGTAATATTGTTTAATGATTTGTGGATATATACTACACTGAGTGTCATACGGTTTTCCCTCTAGAGAACAAAGAAAATGTAATATAACTTGTTTGTGACAAACGCTTAATTTTATATTTATTCTTATTTTCATTGCATCGATTTTAGATGCATGTTTATGCTAACCTAATGAGACTATAGTTCATGGTAGTGCATTATACGTATGCGATGCATAATACTGCTACGAAGTCTGAGAGTAAAGTAGTGAGTACGCGCTCCAACTACGCACGCTAACCCCGCCCAGCAGTGTGACGCGGCTCCTGGACACTCGGAGCAATAAATTTTCGTAGTATTGCTATTCCAAGGGAACCGAAATATCAACCATAATTAAGGTCAGAAGCAGCAATTAAATTCAACCCAACTCAAAGTGTGGGTTGCACATTTTATATTAATTAATCTGTAAATAATTTCATTTTCAATAATTCGTTGTTGCCTTTCTTTGTGTTGTTTTAAACTGAATTCAAAAAACGAATGAAACACATAGAAATTTGAACACTATGGAAAAAAATCTCTAATATTAAAATATATTGACATTAAAACAAATATTAAATGAAAACAAATGATGAAAAATATAAATTTTAATAGGGTCTTGTGGAGTAATTATGAGACATTTTTAAAATTTTTATGATTAAGCTGACAAAATAATGTTATTAGACAGTTCAAAAAATTGATTCCTATACAAGGTCTTTTCGACCATAAATAGCCTAGTTATTTAAATATAACTACAAGGGAGAAAGAAAATCAAATCAATCAGTATGAGACACTGATGGACAAATGTGAGACATCCATCTAACTTGTGTGTTGATCGTTACTGACAATTCCTTGGGTAATAATAAGACAGAACATGTAAAACTGCACATAATGTACGAAGTTTCCGCACCTCTCCTACGCTGACAAACGGTTTGGTATTCTTCGTTAGGGGAATACGTTGATAGATGGCGAGACGGGACTCACGGATCGTGTTTGTTTATACAACATTTTAGATTTTTGTGACACAGGCAGTCTTATATTAAATTTTTTATTAAGAGGACGTCTCTGCATTTTATTAATACTTACCTTATTCTAAAATAGTTATTTTCTAAATCAGAAGTGGGATTTTAGGGATTCATATGTGCCCATTAAACACTCGTAAAACGTAAAACGTCGAGGTATTATAGTGTATTTAGATTTTAGTTGGTGTATGTGTTAGTGCGTTATGGAGCGTGTCTGTCACTCCTCCCTTACCTTAGTGTAGCAGTGAACATAACGTTGAGATTTCAATAGCATCGACATCCAGAAGTAAAGAGAATAAAAAGATTAGAAAACTGAAGAAACGTCTACGTAAAATGGAAAATAGGCCTAGAGCTGATTATCACCCAGGAGACGACAAGTTAATTCCTCCGTACGACCCGCAAAATTCCGATTTAGCCGTTGACGTGTGGGTTCGTCGAGTTGACGAACTTGCAGAGACTTATCAATGGAATGATTTAACAATTGTTAGGCTGATGTCCAATCGTCTAGTTGGTATAGCTAGGCGGTGGTACGACACAGCTAACAATTAATTGGCAAAGAATTAAGGAGGATTTAATAACGCATTTTAATTTCGAAGCCTTTACCATTCGCGAAATTATTAAAAGAAGCTGCGTTATATGAAACGCATTCCGGACAAGATTTAAGCGAGTATTGTTTTAACAAACTCGATAAACTGCGGGCATTAAAACTGACAATCCCTGAATCGTATCTTGTGGATGCTGTTATAGGTGGAATTACAGACGAGAGCATCGCTAGGTCTGCCCGAGCTACGCATATTCAAACTACCAATGAACTCTATGCGTACTTGAGCACATTGGGAAACATGCCCAAAGTACTGCCTCAGGCGGAAGTCGCTGGCTACAAAAGACGTTTCCAACGACAACCAGTAGCAGCCACAAACCAGCCGCAAAGAAACACACAACAGGTGCAGATACAGTGTTTTAATTGTAATGGCCCACACTGTGTCCGCGATTGCAAGAAACTAAAGTTGCAGTGTTATAAATGTGGTCATCTGGGGCACATTGTCAACAAATGCCTTAATAAGAAAAGGGAAATAATGCCTAAACCATCAGCGAATGATGTCGAAGTGGTGGAAAAGGTCCTCAGTATAAATCCCTACATCATGCCCGCTCTTTTAAATGGCAAAAACTTAAGTGTCTCGTAGATGCCGCAAGTGAATGCTCAATAATTCGCCGAAGTGTGGCTACTAGACTGCGATTAATTCCATAAGAAAAATACGGTATTACGTGGTTTTGACGGGACCTATGTTGTAAGTACGGGTGAGGTCGAACTTGAAATACGCGTGGGTCAGCCACGGGCAGGTATGCGAATAACTGTGCTGGATGAGGACAAATTGTTGAACGACTGTATAGTTGGTCGCGATTTTTGGATTTGCCATATGTAATGCTCTCTACGGTAGGTGCGAAGTGCGTGGTCTGCAGTTAGGTACGCTGAAACAAGTGTGTGGACTTGAGAGCAATCGCAAATTGGAAGACTTAAGCCTGGTGTTTGGTGATGACGTCATCCTTGATGACAAAGGTTAAGTGCGAAAAACTGTTACGGGAATTTAGTGATCGAGTTTCGACATCCATGGCCACAATGGGGAACACCGATGCCACAACATACGACAAGTTGGTTACGCAAGAACCGATTTTTTGCAACCCGTATCGGATGTCACTGCATGAAAAGGAAATTTTACGTGATATTTTGAACGACCTGTTGGCGAATGGTATCATCAGAGAGTACACCTCAGCGTAGGCTAGTTCAGTCCTCCTGATACAGAAAAAGACCTGTGACTACAGGATGTGCGTCGATTACAGACGACTGAATGCCATTACTATCAAGATAAAGTATCTCATCCCACTAATTGAAGATTAGCTTGATCGTCTCGGTGGTGACGGAAAAGGTAGTAAGTTTAAGTACTTTACAGCGCTAGACATGTTTTCGGACTTTTATCAAGTGTCGGTGAGCAAAGATTCAATAGATGAGACGGCTTTTGTCACACCCGATGCACATTACGAATTTTTACGTATGCCATTTGGACTCTGCAATTCGCCGGCAGTTTTTCAGCGACTAATGAACAAAGTGCTCGGACCATTAAGAAATACTGTGGCGTTCCCTTATATAGACGATGTGATTATTCCGTCAGCAACGGTTGCGGAAGGTATTCAACGGTTACGGTTAGTTCTCGAAGCTTTGCGAAAACATACATTACGTTAAGACTAAGTAAATGCTCGTTCTTTTGCATCAAGATAGACTATTTAGGTCGTGAAATTAGTGCCGATGGAATTAGTCCTGAGCGTGCGAAGATCGCGGCTATTGAAACATGGTGCCACCTACAACTGTTAAGCAGGTGCGTCAGTTCCTTGGCTTGGCAGGTCTTGAAAGTTCTTGCAGAATTTCGCGAGGGTTGTCGAGCCTCTGACTAGATTAACGCGTAAAGACATTCAGTGGTGTTGGAACTTGCAACCGTGCCTTTGAACTAGTTAAAACACTATTAACTTTTAGACCAGGTGCTAGCAATATTTGATCCATTGTTGCCAACAGAACTACATACTGACGCGAGTTCGCTGCCATAGGAGCGGTGTTGTTACAAACACATCCCGAGGGAGTACAACGTGTCGTGGCTTATTTTAGCAAACAAACCACGGTTGATCAGCGGCAATACTATTCGTATGAACTCGAGACTATGGCCGTCGTTGTGCTCTGCAGTACTTCCGAGTGTATTTACTGGGGCTACATTTACTATAATAACTGATTGCAATGCCTCGAGAGCAACCCTTTCAAAAAAGGACTTAATACCGCGGATTGGTAGATGGTGGCTCCAAGTACAAGAGTTTACCTTTGACATCAAGTACCGGCCGGGAACACGTATGCCTCACGTGGATGCTCTCAGTCGCTATCCCGTTACGGTTGAGGTTAACAAAATCGATTTAACTGAAGGCGACTGGATATTATCGGCTCAGTTGCAAGATGTCAAACTAGCGTCAATTCGCAGAATCTTAGAAGCAGGTGTTAAAAGTTCAGAGACCAAGCACTATTTTCAGGAGTATGAGTTGAGAAACAATAGAGTGTATCGGAAGTTAGCAGATGGGAGACCAGTGCAGTGTGGGAAGTGTCCCGTGCAGCGCGATGGTCACGATCAGGCACGCCATTTAAGTCTATGCCCATTCGCAGGCCATTTAAGTTTGAACATTGCACTATTATTTCCTAAGAGCTGACGACCGCTTTGTTACGAAATACGTGAAAGCATGTTTAAGTTGTGCCTATTATAAAAATTGCCCAGGCAAGAAGCAGGGTAAATTACATCCTATTGAGAAGGAACCAATCCCTTTCCACACTTTGCATTTAGATCACGTCGGTCCCTTTGAGACTAGTCGAAAAGGGAACAAGTTCTTGCAAGTTTGAACGATACAATAAGACGATTGTTGCGATGTTGGCTACAACAAATGTCGAGACCGAAGCAGAGCTTTGGGACACTCACGTAGAATTATAGAGTGTGAATACAATCATCTCAATAAGGTATCACAAGTACCCGGTGAAGCTTTGGAAACTATCAAGCGAAGCCAATGGCTGAGGCCAAGTTATTAAATTCCTTACAGGACACAATTGACGGGATAGATCTGAAGGAATTAACGACCAACGGAAGCAAAAAGAACGTTATAATAAGGGTCGACGTGAAGCTGAATGTTATCAAGTGGGTGACTTGGTTTTGGTACTCATCACAAGCGAAGCCGAGTACGGGATTAAGTAAAAAGCTTAATCCAAAGTTTAAGGGTCCTTTTAGCGTTACAAAGGTACTCTTTAATGACAGGTATGAAGTTGAAGACTTAAGGGAGAGACAGCGCAATTAGAAGTGAACGGTTGTGGCTGTTGACAAGATGAAGCGTTGGGTAGCTGTGATGTAAGTTCAGATATTTTGATGTTAAGATTGCTACCAAGTTTAATGGGTCATCATAGGCACGGAGGCGATGATAATAATGCTCGAGACCGATACTGTCTGTGCATTATTTGAATCAAAGTGTAATGACGTGGTCTTCATGGACATGGAGACAGTGATGATAATGTTTAGACCGATACTGCCTGCTTAGTAATTGCATGTAGAGTAAATTAGTAGAAGTCTGAGAGACGCTTGTTTAAATGAGAATGTTTAGGCCGATACTGCCTGCTTAGTAATTGCATGTAGAGTAAATTAGTAGAGGTCTGAGAGACGCTTGTTTAAGGTCTGAGCGACACTTGTTTAAATGAGAATGTGTAGGCCGATGCTGCCTGTTTACTTTGGAAGCTCAAGTCCAGGAGCTTAATTGCAATTTTGGACCTTGTCTAGGTTCAGTCATGATTTATTTATGATTTGTTTTTGGCAGGTAAACTGTAGACGTCTAGTATGAGGACATACTATTATCAGGATGGCCGAATGTACGAAGTTCCCGCACCTCTCCTACGCTGACGAACGGTTTGGTATTCTTCGTTAGGGGAATACGTTGATAGACGGCGAGATGGGACTCACTGAACGTGTTTGTTTATACAACATTGGAATGTATATATTGCTTGTGTTTTATTTGCCTGTTGTGATCAGATCAGTTACGTAATTGCCAACTGATCGCCTTTGCGCCAAATAAAACGGTTCACTTTCGTGTACTTTGACGAATTTGGTTCACTTCAAAATGTCCATTGTGCGCAAACGCGATTGTCCGTCTTATATAAAAAGTTGTTTTGTTATGAATTTCAAAACCGGAATTGCAATGTCGCATGTATAGAAGCAAAATAGTTATGAAAAGAAATACACAAAATAGGATGATATACACCTGATAGAGTAATGGACGTTTTCTTGAAATCCCTTTGTAAATAGGTTACATTCAAATATTAATATCAAATATGTATTGATATTAACATATTACACACCCTTTCGCCTTTCGTAGCCTAAAAAGCCACAGATTTTTCCACGACATCGTCATTGTTATTACTCTATAAATATCTAATCAATTATATCTAAATCTGATGATAGGATAAAAATAAAACAAGGTAAGAGGCACATTGCAATATATTTGTATATTAAAAAAATCAATAACAGAACAACATTTTTTTAATTATTGAGCCATTGCAATTCATTATACTAATACAGTCGTCAATAAAAAACATGGAGCTATGATAATACAATAGCCTTAATTAACATTGTGCATAATTACGAAGAAGACATGAGTCATCCGAAGAAGAGGAAGTATATGTGGGAACATATTAGCAACGAATTAATCAGCAATAGATAAATAGCAATGTGGCATCCATCGATATCACCAATAATACCGGAGAATCCCTGCTTTCTTCTAAAGCCCTTAGCTATGTCAGCTGATTCTGCATTATTTGGCCAATCAATGTATGTTGCAGCTTGTTGTTCCAGATAATCAATTACCTTTCGAACACAACTCCATGTAGTGCTACGAGTAACATTAAAACGGTCTCCCACCTGTCGAAAAGATTCATTGTTCGCTAAGTACCACATGGTGGGCAGCAACGCTTTCTCAGCAGTAACGTTTGATCGTCCAGGTTTGCATACTGGAATCACATTAGCGGTAAATAGAGTTCCTCGTGCGATGATTTACTGGACGAAGTCTCATCGTCCGAACTTGTTGATACTTCGGCTAATAATTCAACCTACCACAATCAAATGAAGTGGAATGGTAAAAAAAAAATTGCCTACCACCTTTTGCTTCATAGAGTTTGCCACTTTTAATAAAATAATATTTATATTGGTTTATTGGTTTTGTAATTAAGCTAAATAAAAACTTGCAAACAATAGAAAGATTAATATATACAACGATACAACCACATACAACAGAGCAAATAGGACAGGTTATGCGGACTGGTTATCTACACGTTGTGGCCTTGTTTAGCGCCAATTTGAATCGACATCCCGCTTTTTATGAATCAAAAATCTGTTGTTTCCGTATTGTGGATCACTTCTAGATGCCGAACTGGGTTCACTTCCTTGGTGCATGATCAGTTTCGCGATCACTGCGTGAGTCAGGCTGATGAAGCATTATTATCGAACTGATCTAATCACAGTGATGCCGGCGAGGACAATTAAAACACAAATATTGACTCAACGCTAGGGTTTAGATTTTTGTGGCACAGGCAGTCTTATATTAAATTTTATATTAGAGGACGTCTCTGCATTTTATTAATACTTACCTTATTCTAAAATAGTTATTTTCTAACACAAAATTAGGTACCTATTTTTTTTTTATTATTTTTACTGTCGAAAAAAATATAAAGTAGGGCGAAACGGGTATTGTTAAATTGCTCCCGAGATAAAGAGCAACTACTAACAATCGTTAAACTACCTCCCATAATTTTTAGCTACCTGATATACATGTGTAAATTGGGGCCCCGTTGATAAATGTTGGAATAGCAACAATACTTGTTGTATTGTTTCAGTACAAAAATTAATCTAAGGTATCTGACCTCATCTTTAAGAGACGTTCGGTCTGTGTTTATGTGTGCCGACGTGACCCCTCAATAAACAAATTCGTCAAGCAGCGTATAGGTATCTGTTGTTAGAATATAAGTTATTTTTACTTCTCCCATTTCCAACAATAAATAATAAAACAATGGAACTTAGGATTAAAAAGGTTTGTGAGGTAGTTTACCTATTTATGAGACCAATTAAATCTGATCCTTTTTCCTACTACCTGTGGGGAGGCAATTTACTTGTACCCGCCAGAACACTTATATTCTTTACTGACACAAAAAAAAAACCTAATTAGAAAGGGTTCAAATAAAAAAGGATTTGTAAAAATTCAGTTTTAACATACTCCACATGTATTACAGTCAATAGGAAATGTGTAGTGTCGATTAGTTCTTTTCGTGCCAGCATAAGTAGGAGGAGCAAGCTCAAAAATAAGAATTCCTTCTATTGAAACAATTGCGTTATGGTATGAAATCAAATTCCACTTTGTCCTTACGAGACGCGAACATAAGAAAATGAAATTATACTCGTCTTTAACGGAACTTCAGTTTACCTGTACTGCATAGTGAACGAGCAAAGATATAAGATCTTTTCCTTTGTTTTTACTGCAGTTTAACTTACCCTATTTGGTGTAAATCAGTGGTGGAATTTACACCATGCAAAGGAATAATAAAAGTCTAGTAGTGTTGTGAGATTAAGAATAAACTCGTGCAAAACTTAACTAACACTTCTATTTAGCTAAGACAAGATACACAGTTATAAGTTAGAAAATTGTGGGTCTAATCAAACGCGTCACCGTCCGACCGTTTCGAGTCTGTTTCTACTCTTAATCTGACGACGAAAGTTTGTCATAGGGTTTTATACCTCGGAAGAGTAGCGCGATCCGTGAGAATCATCCCAAAAAAAGCGATACATACACACTTAAGTGGTTTGGCGCCAGCGCAGGCGTGTGGTAAGATCTAAACCTTGTTAAAGAAAACTCTGTGCATGTTCGAATTTGAAGGATTGTGCAATAATTTAAAAGATAATGGGCAAATTCTCTTAAGACTAGGATTTCACCTTTTAGCGGCTAAATAATACTAAGAAATTCAGGGTACTTCATCTTAGACTACGCAATTAAATGACAAAGCTTGACAGTTCTGTCCATAGTTTATGTGTTAGGTAACAAAGGGTAAATCTATTAGGTGGGCGACACTCTGGCGGTACACTGTACGATAATCCGCAACTATACCGTTCCACTATACATTGTAAAATTCTATTAAGCCTTGCTCTGACCTGCAAACAAATTGCTGCAAATTGATTGCACCAGACAAGTTTGTGAGTGGGAACAGCTGACAATGAGTCATTCACACTTGCAAAAATGGTTTACTGCGATCGATTTGGAGCAATTTGTTTGCAGGTCAGAACAAGGCTTAAGAGTAATAAAGTGTAGCTGGACTGCAAAAGAATGGATTTCGGTGTAAAGTGTAGTTCCGTACTGCACTTTCTATGCAAAGGAAAAGAGCCTATAGCAAAAGTTTCACAGAGATCTTTAAAGTTATTAGAGTGCATAGTAACAGCACAAACTAAAAGGAGAACTTAATTTTTTTAATATTGCCAATCTTTATTTGTTATTTATAATGGCCAGAAGCTAAGGAGCAGTACAATAATATTCTTTAATAGGTACTTCAAAAATAATGAATGTAAAAAAAATGTCAGGCTGTCTTATTTTTATCCAATGTTTTGAATGTCTCATAATTAGAGTTGGGCAAATTATCCGGCGCGGCAGGTACGTATTGAGAACGTACGCTTCAACTCATGTACTGCAATAAAGCAAATGAACCATAGAGTTGCAAGTAGTAGTTGCAGTAACTAAAGTTCTTGTTTTTCTTATGAAATGTAATTTTTTTATATTATCTGAATATGTAGTGATATAAAATGCGAATATCCAAGGAAAATTTGCACAACTCTATTAATATGGCCTATGTTTTATAAATACATACTAAATTACAATAATACGATTGATCTGCTTTATTTATATTACATTATTTGCGGCGCGCGTCGCAATATGTATCTGCTCCGCCGGACAATTGCCCGACTCTACTCATAATTACCTCACAAGACCTAGTGTGTAAATATGGAATAACCTTTAATATATAAGAAATATATAAGAAAATAGTACAAGATAAAAAGGTTTTTATAACATTAAAATTTTGTTCAAAGCATGAAAATGTTGCAAACCTCTAACAAAGCGTCGCCTACATCAAATGCATTCGAAAAAGAGATTATGTCAATTATTCTTCCGACCCACATTTCCAAAAGAAAGAAAAAAGGAGTTAACACTATCCGTATAAATACACTATCGCGATTCTCGACATAGTACGTTATTTCTAAGTTGCGGTAACTATATATACTATGATGACATTCATATGCCTGTACGATTATAAATAAAGTAATTCATGTATTTCTAAATACACAAAATACTTCAAAAATACATTTCAAATGCAAAATACAAAATATATAAGAATCATTATTTCAGATGTAGAATATAACATGTATTTTGTATTTCAAATATTTGAATTTTACGTGCGCCCAGCTCTGCTAACTAGTAAATTAATGTTTTAAAGAAATACCATAACATACAGTTTTTATTATTACAGTATTTATTGTTGTTTCGTTTGAAAGAATACGATAAAATTGATTATACGGTTATATTGTCATTAAAGATCTGATAACCGCCAATTGTGCAACAGTTATTTAGTAATAGATTGTTATAAATACTTAAGCACGTTTATACATATCTAATCTTAGTAATAAATTTTGTTTTCTTGGCCAAACTGGGATTATAAATTTAATAATGAAACTCATGAGATTAGTGCTTTCTTTAGTTTCCTTAATTCATTTACCTTGTTTCCTTAAGTTTCGATCGGAATTCTGTCTTTATCAAAGGTAAGAAAAAATACCTTTGAGAAAGACGGAATAGAAAAAGTAATCTGATAAATTCACTTTTTTTCTATTCTGCTGCTAGTGCATATTTTAGTTTATTTTAGGTACGTTAGATAAGGAACTTTCTCATTCAAGGACCACCCGCAGTGTTACCCCATCTTAACCTTATTGCAGTTTCCTATTGATTTTAGACGTAGATAGACTTCCAGAATTATGTGCCTATTGTAAAATGATTGTTTACAACCCAATTGAAAATTTCCTAAATCAATATGCTTTTCAAGGAGTTATTTCGCACAATTATGTTGTATTTGGTTTTATTTGTTTTATGTATTTGTTTGGTTTGGCATGATAGCGATGGACTAAAATCAACTCCTGAACCGTTAGGGTCGCATAAAAACCTATATGGAAAATATACAGTCCCTTTAAACAATATTTGGACCACCTACGATTCGAGGGTGTGTTTCAGTTTTATTGTAACATCAAATTAGAAAAATGCATTTTACATTTCTACGCTCACGAGTTATAAAATCACAAATACACTTCTAGAACATCTCTAAGAAATAAATTTTAGATTTAGAAGCAATATTTAATAGGTTTCGGCATTTTCTGATGCGATTCGATGCGAACCAATGCACGGCCCTTCATTTAACTTCACGTATAGCAAAAACTGCCGATTTTCCGAGCTGACCGAGCCAGTCGATCCAGTGCACCTTCTGCTTTAGGTAAATCAACTCCTATCTTCTATTATAAAAACGATAAAGTTTAATCAAGATTTGAAGAAAGTATTATATTTGATTAGAAAATAATGGTGTATGTATACGAAATTCATGATTTGGCGAAATAATTTTAGAAACTCAAAAAACTAAGAAAATTCAAATACGTTTTTCTATAAACGTAAATAATTTCAAAAATTTGTAAAATAAAAATATATTTTTTGCACTAAAAATTGTTCTGACAAGTTCTCCTTATAATTCATGATATCATTATGCGATTTACTATCTGTATCTTGGAAATAAATGATACTCTGTTATATGAATACGTACAGGCAAATACTGTACACCAATATTAGGTACAATGGAATTGCTTTCAATTCTACATATATTTTAAACCTGTAAAGGATCCACTAATATAAATGGTCACAAAAACCAAAGATAGGAGTTGATTTACCTCAAGCAGAAGGTGCACTGGATCGACTGGCTCGGTCAGCTCGGAAAATCGGCAGTTTTTGCTATACGTGAAGTTAAATGAAGGGCCGTGCATTGGTTCGTATCGAATCGCATCAGAAAATGCCGAAACCTATTAAATATTGCTTCTAAATCTAAAATTTATTTTTTAGAGATGTTCTAAAAGTGTACTTATTTGTGATTTTATAACTCGTGAGCGTAGAAATGTAAAATGCATTTTTCTAATTTGATGTTACAATAAAACTGAAACACACCCTCGAATCGTCGGTGGTCCAAATATTGTTTACAGGGACTGTATATTTTCTATAAGGGTTCTTATGCGACCCTAACGGTACGGGAGTTGATTTTTGTCCATCGCTATCATGCCAAACCAAATAAATGTATAAAACAAATAAAACCAAATACAACATTATTGTGCGAAATAAGTCCATGAAAAGCATATTGATTTAGGAAATTTACAATTGGGTTGTAAACAAGCATTTTACAATAGGCACATAATTCTGGAAGGTCTTAAAGCTAACAAAGGGATAGGCCGGGCCGAGACGAGATAATTGCATGCGTACCTCTAATATCGCTTGTTCATAAAAAGAAATGACACTCAGGGCATGGTTTAATAAAAAGTAACATTGAAGTAAATTTATCTTGCGGTATAGGAATACATTAAGCATGTGCGCTGTGGGCGTTTATACAAATTCGAATGAAGATGTTAAAATGATGGAGAAATGATTAATGTGTTTAGTAGAGTATTCGACATTCGCTATAGTTTGAATTAATCTTTGCTTGTAATGTAGGATTGATTGTGCCTATAATTTGCTGTCCAGTCAGTAAAATTTATGTTACCTAAATACTGTTTGCTACCTGCTCTTCCTTCTTATAAATAGAATTTATATTTCCGTTTACCATTGGTATTACTATAAGTAAAATAGTAGACGTTTATATGTAGTACACCTACCTAGTGACATTGGTGATCATCTATCAAATATCTATCTATTATTATTTTTTTATGTCAACATATTTTTCAATTGAAATATAGCACTAATATTTTATTTAGCCTTAAAATGCGTTTCTACACAACAGAGCGCTAAGCAACATTTCGTTAAACAAGGTCATTTGACAAACACTAAATAGGGAAAGGTAGCCGCTATAAAACATTTTTTTTTTTAATTTTAAGCAATTTTATATTAATTTGCATAACGATATACATACAGTACGTCTACTTAAGTTGGAACTATATGGAAAACTTTTTTATATTCTTTATTAGTACGAATTTTGCATAAGAATGTACCTCTATTTTAGAGAATATCAAAAGTTATTATAAAAAAGTTAATGAGAATTAAAAACTGTATTCTAATTAACTTTTCAGTTGTATTCATCTACCCTGAAAGAATAAATTTTGTTATTTATTAAAATGCATTGACAATTTAAGTATTTCACTTAAAATTAAAAGTACGATCCAATTATTCTATTTTTGGAAATACCACACAATACATTCGTTTTAAAAAATATTGATCGCGAATTTTTATTAAAAAATAAAGTTACTGCCGCTCCACAATCACAATTTTGATAGGTGACAGTTCATTCTAAGCAAATGTTACTTCGTCTGTAAAGATTATACTCTTTTACCTAAAGTGGTAATGTTCTAACGTCTAGAGTCTAGGCTAATAGAGAAAAAAGTTAAACCGTCTATCATAATCGGTTGCTTTAAATGTGTGTACTGACTGGTGGATGCGTAAACTCAGGTTAGCATTTTGACGTATACTGACAGAAATGTTATTATCAATGGCATCCTAGATTAAATATCGTTCTGAAGGCATCAATTTACAACGCGACTATAAAGAAAGTTTTTTTTTTAATTAATATAAAAACTTAATGTTTTAGGGTATATGAATGCGATTACATATTATATTATGGTTTTCAATTCTAATGAACTTTTCTTTATAACAATTTTTGATATCATCGAAAGTAGAGGCACTTTACTCCCGCAAAGTTAATATTTTTAATCAAACCTCGTATATGGCTGAAAGAAACTGATATCTAATAGTTGGATTTTAAGTTTCAGATCACGCAGAACTTTTTAGCAAGATTAACCTTTTTTCTAAAACAGCTAATAATAACATTTCTGTTTGGTATCAATTTAAGTGGACATACTGTATATTGTTATGGAAAATGCAGGGTCGCTAAAAAGTATGGATACAGTTAAATATTATGAAAACTATTTAACAAAACTTGTTGAAATTTGGTACATGGTTAAAAGTTAATTTAATTTCTAATCGTCTAAAATGTTCTTCAATTTCTATCTTCATTTGTTCTGGGGATACAAGGCTAACTTGATTCTTTTTAAATGGCACGAAGGTCAAATTTAATTTTGAAAAGAGATTTTTTCTGCGTTCTGTGATGTAACACATCCATCTTATTTTAATCGAAACTTTAAAAAAATTTCGAACTAGTAAAATTTTGAAAAATGAAAAATTTTGTTAGGCTTGGAAATGTTGTCTTTATCTATCGTTACTTCTTTGCTGCGTGAAGTTTGACCAAAAAATAAACAATAATAGTTAATAATAATTATAAAAATAACACATTTAACTGAAACAGACCAGATTTTATTAAAAAGAAGCTCAAAAAGAAAATTACATAATTTTTATGTTACAAAAGATTGTTCGAAAATGATTTCCATTTACCTCCTGGCAATAATGAACACGTTTGAGCAAAATTTTGCAAAGAATCAATCAAAATATTTGGAGAAATACTGGCAATTTCGTTTCTTATACGTTTTTGTGGTTCAACGTCAACTGTTGTACTGAATTTTTTGGATTTTCTACCACATCCAACATAAATTCAAAGAATTTTTCTTCGTTGGTAATAATTCGAGGTCGGCCAGGTCTTGCACGGTCTTTAACGCTACAAGTTTCTTGAAATCTTTGTAGGTTTTTGAAACGTCGTCTGGAGATCGGTTTTCCGGTTTGGATGAATTTCATTAAACAGAGTCACTACTTGAGCACAACTTCGTTTTCTGTCGCCATCATGAGAATTTCTATACGCTCAGTTTCGCTTAAATGTACCATTGTTAAACAAATTATTACACACAAGTTTAATTTTTTGGCGAATATGTAAGTGACACATCGCGAAACAGCATTTCAAAGCTAACTTAGTTTTATTTTTCCAGAATTAATTTTTGAATTAATTTTTTTTTTGCCTTTTATAAAAAATAAAGATGGGCATGTGTTACATTACTGAATTCAGAAAAAAATGCTCTTTTTAAAATATCAATTTGACCACCCGTGCAATAAAAAAAAATCCAAGTTAGCCTTGTATTTTCAAAATAAATGATGGTAGAAAATTGAAAGAAATCTCAGATAATATAATTTAAACACTTCTAACTGTATGCCAAATTTCAACGAGCTCTCCTAAACCGTTCTGAAAATATTTAACTGTATCAATACTTTTTAGCGACCCTGTATAATGAATTTCACTAATGATAAATGTAATTATTATTTTGCGTACACACCTGTTTGTACATATTGAGTATTAATTAATTGGCATCGTAGCCGGGGTAATTAGGTATATACGTTCATCCTACGATAACTATATGATTTTAATGTAGTTTATTTGGTACCGATACTAATTTCAGAGGTGAAGACTGAATGTAGCTCGTATTAAATAAATGAATGCCCATGGAGACGAGATGATTGTTGATAAAAAAAATTGTTTGTCTTTTATGTGAATTATTGTATTTTCATTAGGCTAAAAATATACCTATGTATAATCCATGGTTTTCGACTCTATGTGAATAAATTATATCAAGGTAAATGAAAGTAAATGGTCCAAATTCTTGCAAATTCTTTAATGACGACAACCGGTTTCATCCACTAAGGGGCATATTCAGGTCATCTGAAGAAATCCAACAAGAAATTAACAGTGTAAATTAATTAGATTGAAGTTAAAATGAATAGAAGGGATAAAAATTGTGTAAATTATTGTACAAAAAAAAATAATTAATAAATAGAAAATGTATAAGTAAATAAAAAGACAAAAGATATAATACTCACAATTGAAAACAGTTTAAAAATAAATCACACAATAAAATAATAAAAATTGAATTGTAGAATTGAATAAAATTGTATAATGCTTGTTAAATGTTTCTGACATATTTTTATAGAATAAATTGTGCATGTTATCGATAATTACACCGTCTTTATTAATAAAAGCTAAATTTAATATTTAACAAAGTAAAAGTCTTATACAAGGGATTGATTTAGAAGACACATTGCATGCAGCCTCCTTGGCTACCTAGTTACTCTTGGTAAAATGATATAAATATCTACTACTCATTGCTTGAGAAGAGGAGAGGCGTATGACCCTCGATGGTAAATTCGAGGCATATGTATAAGCTCTGTCTAACCAACACTTATAACTATACCCGCTGTAGTAATCGGCGCACGAGAAATTGGTGTACTCCAAACACATCAAAGTCGGTAAGGTGGACCTAGCCGACACTAGCGAATTTTAGATGCCGAAGAAGAAGTCTTAAATCTTGTCGCAGAAGATCCTTCTAGTAGTACTCAAAAAATATCTCGCCAAATAAATGTGTCAAATCGAATTGTCTGGCGAACACTGCGCGAGAATCAAGTGTATCCTGTCCATGTACAAAAAGTATATGCTTTAAACCTCAAGACCATACTTCACGTTTACAATTTTACCAATGATTTCTATAAAGACATGCAGCAATTCCAAACTTTCCTTCCATTGTAATGACGGATGACGGATTAAACAACGTTTACATATAAAGGCATAAATAACTGTTGTAATTTAACTGTGTACTACTCATATCTGGGTTGTTGAAAATCCACATACTGTTCGTCGTAATAATTTCCAGCACAGGTTTCCGATAAACGTTTTGGATCGGACGGGTCTACGGACAACTTATTGGCACTTATCTCTTGTTTTGCAAAATCATTTGATGCAACTATTGGATGAAGTTCCTTTGAATGTATGTCGACAAATGTGGTTTCATTACGATGGCGCACTGCCGCATTTTGAAAATAAGTGCACTGGTCGGTAGTGGTGGTTTATGCCATGGCTCCTCGGGCACCGCTTAATCCCCTTGATTTCTACTTATAGGGCATTGTGAAGACCATAGTATACACCAACGAAATCATTAATTTAGATGATCTTCGTAACCGCGGTGAGACAGCTGCGACGACAATTCGACGGGAAAGCGGAAAGCTAGTACATTATACCTTCAGGGATTCCGTCCAAGAGCGTGAATTTTGCGTTAAACAACACGGCGATAACTTTGAACAACTAATGTAAAGTGAATTCCATGAAAAACATAAAAAAAATTTAGTTTAATATGCTTAATCGCTACTTAAAAATAAAAAAGAAAATAATATGCTACCACAGTCCTTGTCAAATGCAAAAATAACGTAAATAAAGTAGTACCAGGGAGGTAGCGAACTTGTGTCCAGGGTGGTACCCGATAACGTGGACCTACCTGGGTAAACGTCCCTCACTTACCACCACGGTGGATGTACGGGAAAGGAGCTTCCGTGGCCGCCAGCTCAGTCGCAGATGGTCGTGCGGTTCCGACAATAACACTTCGGCAGGTGTTGGGGCGACTGGTAGAAGCGCACCAACCGTTAAAAAAAGAACACGGAGCCCCAGGCCAATCCCCGGGTGTGGGAGTCCCCAGAGCGCACCTCGCTTGGTAAGCGTGGAGGTATAAAAAATAACCCTCCGTGGCACACGCCACAGTTTACAAAAAAAAAACGCAAAATATAATTGTAACGAAACACTTTATTAAAACGTTAACATTGAAAGTGACTTTTTACTAGAAACAAAATGACTTTTAGCTGTATAGCGCAACAGGAGGCGGCGGGTTCCTTTTAGGACAACCCCAAGTTAAAATAAACAAGATACGGTTAATATAATGTGATCTCATATATCACCCCACCAAGATCTTGATCGGTTTACATCAGTAAAGATATTACATGAAAAGGGGGTTCGGACAACCCGTAATGCGCACACAACTGATTACGTACGTTTAGAAAGGGGCCACCCCCACGGGTAAAGCCACTCTGACAGGCTGAAGGCCAAAAATATAAATAAAATTATAAAATAAACTATTTGTCCTGAGGGGACGGGTAGAGCGATCTCTACGGTAAATTGTACGGTTCGAAATTGAAATGAAGGTAAAAAAAGTTAATATACAAGTTTACAGGGAGACTATCACTTTAAGAGTTGAATTACATACGGTAAAAATTAAGCGTAATAAAAATAAATTCGGTACACGGCCGTCACAGGGGAAAAAAAAAAGAAAAAAAGAAAAAAATAGAAGTTCTGAGTCCCCAGGTCGGAACAGCTTCCGCGCGTCTAACCCGCGATGGCGTGAAAAGCAAAAAAACGATCCTACCTCACGAGGGCGTCGATGGTTCTACCTCGGGGCTAGGCCAGACGTCAACCTGACGCTCCTGGGTGTCCCTCAGCTGACAGCGGGCACTCAACAGAATCAAACGGCGTAACAACGCTGCGAAGCCGCCGAAATTCCTTGCCGGTGTACGGGTATCGACACGTGGTGGCTCGTGTAGTCGCTGGTGTCCCGTACCACAACCCTATACGAGAGGATCGCAGAAACCTCAGTGTAAGATACCAAAAAAAAACGAACTGTTAACGAAACGGACTTACCTATTTGGGGGTCAATAGGCACAGCTGACGCAAAGCAAGAAAAACGTGGAACTCGACAAAACCACAATCCCACAATTTCATCGAAATACGATAACGGCGTCTAAGGACGATAAATCTCACCACAAAAGTGTTAATACGAGTAGATTATCAAATCCGCCAAAGCGATAAAAACTTCCAAAAAGGCACTTCAAAAATTAATCAACCGCAGTCGCGTTCGCTCGCTTCGACCACTACTTGCAGAGAGCGGGCCTACGGAAAATTCCGAAAGTTCTAGAAACATACGCGTTAACAGCCCAAAAAAAAGATGACATGAACGGCACAATATGCGACATCTATCAGGCGATACGGACCGAGTGACCTGAGATGGGAGTTTACTATGATGAAACAAGAGCCACATACAGAAGACGGACAGCGGGAAGGCGATAACCCTAACTATACGCTACGCGTACAAGAAAAGAAAAACTGAACCGTAACAATTCCCCCCATTCTCGAAGAAAAATTTTCGCAGAAATTTCTGACCTGCGCCACCTAAGAAACCTAAAAAAAAACAAAAAGAAGGAGGAAGGGCTTGACCACAGCACCAGACAAAGATTCAACATCACTCAAAGCAGGAACAACTCTTGGTCCGAACACCCACATGGACCCTTCGGCAAATCGGCCGGAATCAGGATAGCAAAAAAAAGAAATCATAACAACGAAACTACAAATCTGGACGAAGACGCTACCACACCAACACAGGACAAAACACGACACCGACAGACCCAACAGCACCCCAGAAGAGGACCTAAAGTAGGTGGAAAGTAAAGCGAGGCAGCCTCAACCAAAGCTCAGATGTGAGGGTGATCATTACTCACACGGCGAAGGAAGGGAAAGAAAGCTGTGGCTGCTAAATCCACCAGAACGCACCAAGGCCACCCGAAGCGACAACCCCAACAACCAGGAGTAAAGGAGACATGTCACGTGAGGGCGATCAATGCTCAAAAAAAAGGAAAGAAAGGGCACTAAAATCGGGTTTATCACTATAAGTTAGAGGATGCAAAGCGGAAAATTGGGACGTGGATAAAAAGTAAACGAGAAGGAGAATTAGGGTTGACCTCCATCACACACATCCATAAAGCTAACAGTCTAGGAATGTCCAAGGCAAAAAAAAGAAAGGTAAATGGCCAAACAAAAAAAAATACCAGAAGTTTAAAGTCGTGGAAGGCCCATCCGGACTGACACAGTAGTACTGAAACAAAAACAAAACAAAAAAAATCCAATCCGTATCCCAGAACAAAAAGACTGACCGCGGAAACCATACGAAAGAGGAAGACTGCTGGGATTCAGCCATAGGGCACGAAAGTGAACGACTGTTATTGGACACAAACACCTTAAAAAAAAGTAGGACAAATCCAAAAAAAAAAGGTCACATCCGATAAGTAAGAAGGGTTTATCAGCCAGCCAGCTAGCGTGGGAAGGGAATCACACACAAATACCTTCAAATAGATCCAAGCGATAACGTAAACATAGAATCCCCATCCACGAGCGCTTCCAAAGTTCAACGGCTGAAACGAGTGAATTTAGGACGCCTCTTACGCCTCGGTCACAACACCGGCAGGAGTATTCGTCGGCCCACCTGCAAACCTAAAGTCCCAAAACTTCAAATGGCGCAACGCCTAAACCGAAACCAAACGCGTAACACGCGACGGAAAACGTACTAAACAGCAACAGACGGTAAAGCTGTGACAGACGGTATCCATTCTGGAGGATTCTCACCCCTCGGCAGGTTCACCCCTAGCCTATTATAACCCCCGGGACCAGGACGGGTAAAGAGACGTTAGTCATCATTAGGTTGAGGTTTTAACAAACTACCACTCCATGAGCCTGAAAGCACCTTCCCTTGGCATGTTTTCAGTTCGTAAGTATTGGACGAAATCTTACGATGGATCATAAATGGTCCTACGTATTTGTCTGCCAATTTTGCGGTATAGTATTTGGCAGCATCAGAGAGCACAAAGTTCTTACGCCAAACTAGTTGATTAGGTAGGAACTCATCATCACGGCGTCGAAGATCGTAGCGACTCTTAGCTTTCTCATAAGCTTTTTGCAACCGCAACTTAACATCCTTGTAAAGCTGACTAAAATGTCAGCTCTTTCCATAAGTTGTTCTGGATTCAGTCTTACGGAGATATTCTCTTTTTCATCACCTTTCTCCCTTTTACCAGCGTTACCCGCTATTTTCATCTGCCGTCCGAAATTGATCATATACGGGGTTAGACCTGTAACTTCGTGACTCGCGGTTCGAAGTGCGCACGTTACTTTGGGTAATAAAGCATCCCACTCGCGATGATTATCCGAGACATAGGCTATAAGCATCGTCTTAAGAACACGGTTAACTCTCTCAACAGGGTTGGCTTGAGGATGGTAGTATGAAGTATATGCAATCTTAACCTGATACTTCTGCATTAGAGAGCGATATTCTTTCGACCTAAATTGAACACCGTTGTCAGAAATTATAGTTCGAGGAACTCCGAATAATAGAAATACGTCGTTCTCTAGATGTCTATATAATATTAGCGGAGGCTCTTCGCATAGCAAACGTCAAGGTAAATTTGCTAAAACAATCGGTCACGACCAAGAAAAGTTGTTACCATGTTTGGTTTTGGGTAGAGGTCCGACTATATCCACACTAATCATCTCCCACGGTGAATCAATGTAAGTGTGTCCTCCCATTAATCCAGTAGGTTTCCGTTGTTCAGGTTTTGAACGTATGCACGGAATACAGCGGCGTATGTATCTTATAACGTCAGCAGCATCTTCGGCCAATAATATCCTCTCGGCGATACGGTGATAGTTTTAATTAATTCCAAGATGTCCACAGGTTGGTTCATCATGACACGAGCGTATGACCTCATTTCGGCGATTTCCAGGTACAACTTCTTTCCAAGAGTCAGCCTCACTAGTGAGGTTTCCATAGGGTGGTCTAACGTATTTACAAAGCCTGTTATCGATAATTTGAAACGTAGGGTACTTTTCTGGTGATGTCTCTACGGCAGCATACAACTTGGTATACCAACGATCCGGTCGACGGTCTCCACTAACGACATCAAGAACAGGTACTGACCGGGACAAAGCATCGGGGACAACATGATCTTTTCCTTTACGATGGACTATCGAGAAATCGTATTGCTGTAGGCGCACGGACCAACGCGCTAAACGTCCACTTGGAGAATTCAAATTTATTTAACAGCATAGGGAGTAATGATCGGTCACGACGGTGAAGTGTGAACCTCCAGAATACGGTCTCAATTTTTCAATTGCCCAATGAACAGCTAGGCATTCTTCTCAGTCGTCGAGAACTTACGTTCCTGAGGTGTTAAAGAACGGCTCAAGTAACTAATAACTCTCTCTTGCTCCTCGATAGTTTGCGTCAACACAGCTCCCAATCCAAAGTCTGAGGCATCCGTCTGTACAACAAACTCCTTTGAAAAGTCAGGGCAAGACAAAACAGGTGCAGATATCAACCGTTCACGAATGGCTGACCAGGCCTCATACATTCAGTGCTTCCAGGTAAATGGGCGATTCCTACGAAGTAAGTTAGTCAATGGGGATATAACGGTAGCAAAATTGGGCACGAATCGGCGGTACCACGACGCCATTCAATATTCGCCTCACTTCTGTGACGGATTTAGGAGTAGGTATCTCGATAATCGCTTTAAACTTTGTTCTGGATCTACAAGTAATCCATCTCCATTTACAACGTAGCCAAGATATTTTTAGTTCCTCACGAAAATAAACATTTCTCCTTACTAAGAGTAAGTCCAGCAGTCCTTAATCTTTTCAGTACCTCTTTAAGTACGGTCATATGTTCCTCAAAGGTTTGAGTGACAATAATGATGTCGTCCAGATAGACAAAAACTTTAGGTTCCAATTCAGGTCCAACACACCATCTATAAAACGTTGCCAGGTAGCAGGTGAATTGTGAAGACCAAAAGGTAGACGTTTAAATTGGAAAAGTCCGCGATTGGGTACGGTAAAGGCAGTAAGAGAGCGAGAAGATTCCGCGACAGGGATCTGCCAATAGGCCGACTTAATATCGAGAGATGTAAGATATTTGGCGTCTCGAAGCTTATCTAAAGTATTAGAAACATAAGGCAGAGGGTACGCATCTCTCTCTGTTACTTGATTAAGTTTGGCGGTAATCTACACAAAGCGGTAAGTCTTATCCTTCTTTGGCACCAACAAAATAGGCGAAGACCAAGGGCTTGATGATTTTTCTACAACTCCAAGGCTAACATCTTATCCAGTTCTTGATCTACGATTTTCTGCATGGCTGGGAGAAATAGGGTTAGTATCGTTGCCTTATTGGTGGACTATTGGTCTGAATATGGTGTTCAACTAACGAAGTGCAACCAAGTTTGCCTTCAGCACTCTTAGGAAAAGCAGTTTCTACTAATTCTTCCAACTGTAATCGCTGTTGGTCGGTAAGATGAGGTTTAGTGCATAGCGCATCTAATACATGCTTTTCGGGAGAGAACACCCATTCTCCTTTCTCAAGTCAGGTATAATTCCATGATTCGCCAAAAATCTGACCCCAAAATTAGGACATGCGGTAGTTCTAGGCACAATTATAATATCGATGAGTTTTTCTGCGCGCAACTGCACAGGGACAGAAATTTCACCCAAAACACAGCACTTTCTGTCCGGACGCAACGGTACATGTGGAAGTTCTAACGTTTTAACGGAATACCAAGAGTTTCAAAATATCCAACCAGGTTTTCCCAGGATAGTACGCGAAGACACCAGAATCCAATAGCCCAAGAAAAGTCTTATCAAAAATTCGAACCTGAAAGGTACGGTCTTTCATCGTCCTCTGCGTGAGCTAATATAAAAAACAAGACGAATCTTATTCTCGATGTTGGTCCGTTTCTACAACTCGACACGCAATAACGACTCCTAACGCGTCTGTCGTTCGTTTCCCGAACATTTTGGACCAAGTTGGTACTGTCACATTAGGCGTTCCGCATTCGGTAACAATGTCGCTTCCTTGCCTGTGTACATTGAGAGGAACGGTGCCCCTCACCATTACAGTTTCCAACAGGCGCAAGTTAGCTAAAGGCGTAAACGAACAGCATCACACGACATAGAGAGCGAGAGGAGCGCTCACGTAAGCTAAATCGGCCTCTAAAGCCTTATGCACGACTAGGCGGCGGTACATAAGCTTCAAACGGAGGCTTTACGCACTTCTAATTTCCCTCACAAAGAATTTAATAATTGTCCTAATGCTCGTAATTCAGTGAGACCGCAATTGCGTTTGATAAAAAGGCAGAATATTCTTTAATAATATCTCAGTCTGGTAGCTTCAGGTAATATGAACCGTTACACGCGCGCGGAAACAATCCTCATTAATCGATATATATAATCCAATGGGCTCGTCAACACCCTGTGTTCTATGTTTATTTCTTTCATACAAACGGTCGTCGTAATCCGAAGGTTGAAATTCCTCACAGCAAACCCTGAGCTATGTCCTCCCAAGAATCAAGCTAAGTCCTATTAGCGCGGTACCATAAAAATCAAAGCACGGTCAGAAAAAAGATCAATTGGCGGAACGATATACATATCTCGCTTGTGGAATTTCTTGCCAATTTCAACTCATTAGCCTCTCTAAAAAGGCGCTAACGGACGTTCCTTAAGTCACTAAACTTAAGGCCCGCAAGACGATATTGGTACCGGTTTAGGTCCACTCACGACACGTTGCCGACCGCGGTTACCGGGGCTCAACGGTTCCTATATCACCGTCGAGGAATCAGACAATTCTGGCGCGTTATCACCTAAAGCCAACAAATCCAGTGCGGAAAATTGTCCAAAAGTGGAAGTTCGTTCAAGACATTTTGCCTTAAAAGTAAGTTGCGAAGACAAAACTAACTATCAGCTGAACCAAATAATTCTGAACGAGCCGTGGTTTGCTCTTCCGACGTAGACACAGCGCGATTGATACGGCCAAACAAATGCGCAAATCTTAGATGACAGCTTACGGAATTCCGAAGATTTACGGGAATCGTTAAAAACATCGATGAGTTGCGTAAGCTCGGTTAATTTAGCTTTAATAGCCGCACCAATCTTCCCTCAAAGGTGAACGGAATGCTTAGCCGCACGTAACTAATACTATTAGACATTTTAGTTAACTGTCTAAGAGTCTTCGCAAGATCTCAAACAGTACGGACTCCGTTACCCCGTGTATGCGCAAGCTCATACACTAACTCATCCCCGACAACCGTCCAACATCCATTTTAAAATCCATGACGAAAAAAAAAAAAACCTCAACCGGAACGCCCAAGACGCTACCGCGAAAACGCAGCGCAGTAACCAGTAGAAAAGAAGAAATAAAAAAAAATAAAGGGGGGAGCGAAAATAACTAAAGCCTGAAAACTACAAAAATGGCACGAAAAAAAAGAACTCGGGCCCGCACACAGTTAGAGCGGCCAAAACTTTTGCTACAACCAGTCTTGTCAAATGCAATAACGTAAATAAAGTAGTACCAGGAGGGGTAGCGAACTTAGTGTCCAGGGTGGTACCGATAACGTGGACCTACCTGGGTAAACGTCCTCACTTACCAACAACGGTGGATGTACGGGAAAGGAGCTTCCGTGGCCGCCAGCTCAGTCGCAGATGGTCGTGCCGGATTCGGACAATAACACTTCGGCAGGTGTTGGGGCGACTGGTAGAGCGCCACGGCACGTTAAAAAAAGACACGAGCGCCCAGGCTCAATCCCCGGGGTGTGGGAGTCCCCAGAGCGCAACCTCGCTTGGTAAGCGTGGAGGTATAAAAATAACCCTCCGTGGCACACGCCACAGTTTACAAAAAAAACCCAAAATATAATTGTAACGACAACAACTTTTATTAAAACGTTAAACATTTGAAAGTGACTTTTTACTAGAAACAAAAATGACTTTCTAGCTGTATACGAGCAACAGGAGGCCGGCGGGTTCCTTTTAGGACAACCCCAAAGTTAAAAATAAACAAGATACGGTTAATATAATAGTGATCTCGATATATCAGCGCCCACCAAGATCTTGATCGGTTTTACAATCAGTAAGATATTACATGAAAAGGGGGTTCGGACAACCCGTAATGGCGCACACAACTGATTACGTACGTTTAGAAAGGGGCCACCCCACGGGGTAAAGCCACTCTGACAGGCTGAAGGTCCAAAAAATATAAATAAAATTAATAAAATAACAACTATTTGTCCTGAGGGACGGGTAGAGCGATCTTCTACGGGTAAATTGTACGTTCGAAATTGAAATGAAGGTAAAAAGTTAATATAGACAAGTTTACAGGGAGACTATCACTTTAAGAGTTGAATTACATACGGTAAAAAATTAAGCGTAATAAAAATAAATTCGGTACACGGCCGTCACAGGGGAAAAAAAAAGGAAAAAAAGAAAAAAAATAGAAGTTCTGAGTCCCCAGGTCGGAAACAATGCTTCCGCGCGTCTAACCGCGATGGCGTGGAAACGCAAAAAAAAGATCCTACCTCACGAGGGCGTCGATGGTTCTAACCTCAGGGGCTAGGCCAGACGTCACACTGACGCTCCTGGGTGTCCCTCAGCTGACAGCGGGGCACTCACAGAATCAAACGGCGTACAACGCCTGCGAAGCCGCCGGGGAAATTCTTGCCGGTGTACGGGGTATCGACACGTGGTGGCTCGTGTAGTCCGCTGGTGTCCCCGTACCCAACCCTATACGAGAGGATGCAGAAAAACCTCAGTGTAAGATACCAAAAAAAAAACGAACTGTTAACGAAACGGACTTACCTATTTGGGGGTCAAATAGGGCACAGCTGACGCAAAGCAAGAAGAAACGTGGAACTCGACAACCCACAATCCGCAACAATTTCATCGAAATACGATAACGGCGTCTAAGACGATAAATCTCACCACAAAAGTGTTAATTACGAGTAGATGAATCAAACGCCGCAAAGCGATAAAAAACTTCCAAAAAGGCACTTCAAAAATTAATTCAACCCGCAGTCGCGTTCGCTCGCTTCGATCACTACTTGCAGAGAGCGGGCTACGGAAAATTCCGAAAGTTCTAGAACATACGCGTTATACAGCCCAAAAAAAAGATGACCCATGAACGGCACAATATGCGACATCTATCAGGCGATACGGACCGAGTGACCTGAGATGGGAGTTTACTATGATGAACATAGAGTCCACATACAGAAGACGGACAGCGGGAAGGGATAACCTAACTATAGACGTAACGCGTACAAGAAAGAAAACTGAACGTAACAATAAATAAAAACCAAATTTCTTTTTATCAATAATACTTTCCTGATTATGCAAGTTTTGTTCAAATATTCTTACATTAATGACCTTATTTTAAGATGTTTAATCACCCCCTGAAAATCATCGCCCGCTTCCCATTCGTACTAACCCTTTTCCGACAGTTTTCTTTTTTTTTTTATAAGCAAGAGGTAAGAAATACTTATCATTTCGAGCAGGTATTGTGTAACACCAAAATGGAATTTATTGCTGTATTTTGAATGCAAAACACGACTCATCGTAGAAAGTAATGACGATGCACAATGCCATCTCACATTCTATCATAAAGGTCAATCTAATAAAACGATTCGAGAACATGGCTGCTAGATTATATATAACACGTACTTCTGACCGTTTTAATTTTTCGTCAATGACAATGTCAAGCAACCTGCAGTCCCGTCAGTTAGGTTGGTGTGAATGCTGCCTATGGAGAAAATAAGCAGGAGCAATATTGTATTTCTTTGTATTGTGAAACAATATGCAGTTTTATTTTATTTTTGTTTGCTAGGAGTCTAGTCATATCACTCATATCTACCTTATGACCTGCAAAGATACAATTGTTATATTAATATAATATCGGTGTATAATGTGACATCCAACCTCTCACCTAAGTATTCGGGAAAATCATTAATAAATACAAACAGCATTGGCCCCAAAACCGAACCTTGAGGTGTACTTAAATATAAAAGTCATGTCTTTCTAAAATACTAGCATGAACGAATAATATGTTTACTTTAAAATGTAAAAATATATTATAATGGAGCTGCTAATTGCTTTACAGGCTCGTAATTTGGGTTGCCGATGCCACAGTCGTTCAACATATAAATTAAAATAATCCCGTTTCTTGACAATAACAATGCAAACAACACGTTTATTTCGTTACAAACAATATAAACATACAATAAATGTTTAATAAACCATTTTTATAATAAATTAAAAGAATAAATTATAAATTAAATTCTGATTTTAGAGTTTTCCTGTACAGTTTTCTGTATTAAACTGGTTACGATCAGGGCTTAAACTATCCTAAACAAACATTTTTAAGAAAACTGGTTGGCAGTTAATTGATATTTTTGTAAATGAAAGTTAATGAAAATAATAATTAATCGATACTATTATAATAGGGTGAGTTCTAGCAAATATTTAAATGTGAAAATCAATATTTATCGCTAATTAAACTAGCAAAGAAGTTCGTTAACGCAAACAAGCGTTTCTAACCTGAAATAAGTGGTGAAAATTCAGGAATCCCTTTTTTTGTGTTCTTGGAATTCAACGACGGGACTAGGCAAGTTCTTGAATTCGGGAGCTAGGACAATTAGGAATTTTCAGGAACGGAAGAATCAGAAATTTTCTTCGGATTTCTTAGATAGCCATTTTGGAATTTTGAAATTTAGTTTAAACTATGGGATTATTTAAATATAAAGTCGATATAATAAATGTTCAGCTATGGTAAGCTCTTCACTAAAAAAACTGTCTTGCGATTACTTCAATGATAAACTATTTACAGACTTTATATTTTAGGCAAAATAAAAAGGTGTAAATAAGCTTCAACAATGTCTCCAAGGCCTTTCTAGAAAGCAATCAACGAAAACTGAACTCATTTTTTTTCAACGAACGGTAGATCAATTTTAAATTTATTAATCGGTGAGTGACAACTTAAACTTAAACTTCTTAAAAATAACGAATTAAAAAGATATTAGGTGTTTTTGGAAATATAAATTGCGATTGTGATTATGTGTGCGATTATAAATCACATCGTTGGAAAAGTATGAATTTAAATCGCGTTTGAAAGTAATCACGTTTGAAAAATCGAATCGCAATTCAAGCGATTATAAATCATGGGTACCTATGGGGCGATTACTAGTGATTTGTTTACATTTCAAACAGCAATATGGCTGACAATGTGAGGGTATGTATTAACAGTATTTATTATGATTTGAATTTTTCTGTTTTTTTTTTTCGCTTTACGCAGATAATTTATTATTTCATCATCTGACGAATCCGTAACAAACAATTTATATCCTGCAAAAATGAATCCGATGCTTTGGACCATTGTGCATAAAAGTAAACAAATCCTGGAAACAAATCAGTGCGTTGGAAAACGATTACATTAATCGTGAATTACATCGCGTGACACGCTGAATAGCCAATTTAATTTCCGTGCATTATTCTAAGTAACTTCAACTTCAAAATATAAAATTACCCAACATTTTGTATTACCAAATATAATACTAGTATACATATGGTCAAAGACGTATAGTTCCGCTGGCGTACTTTAGAGCGGCGCCACTATAGCTTCTTCGCGGGGGCAGTTAAAAAGGCGGCGGGCAGAGAGACGTAACGAAATAAACAGTGGACCAACCAAACTATGTACTTGATATGGAAGCACTTGAGTATTACAGCTGTGGGTAATTCAGAAATCGATTTCTATTGGCAGTAACGTATATAATACGCGTAAATAATCGCGGCAAATATGAATTCTACCCCTGGCATATAAATAAGTAGATAGTCTGAGAATCGGATGCTAGGTGTTAGTTTTGCGGTTTATATTTATCCAAGTTATTTTACAGGATGAATGTATGTTTGGAGAGTTGTTCTTTATGAATGCATCTATTATACTTTATCGCTATTTAATTAACGTACTAAATAGAGGTACGCTATAATCGATGATTTTTATTGATGATTTATAAAAATTCCAATTTTATGATTTATTATAAAAAGTCTGCATTTGCACTTGGTTGCATAGCTATTAAAATTTTCTAGTATTATGTCTCATTTCCAAAAGCAATCTGAGATTTCCTAAAGCAGAGAAACGAAAAAAAAAAAAAATGAAAATCTTTTAGAAATTGTAAATGCAGGAAATTTGAATTCTGCTAATTCTCTCCTTTTTTTCTATTTTTTATCATTTTTTTGTTACAAATATATAGTTTGACAGTTCTAACCATTATAAGATATGTACAATAATATAATGTCCAACAATTATATTTTCTATATTGATTCTACAAACAACGAAACACAAAAAGTTCAAGAGCATGTCTGAAGCTAGCGTACTTGTACTTGTATACTTTGATAAAAACAAAATTGAGGAAAATACCTTAAAAGTGCAACCAGATAATAATAATGTTGCATTTTTTTTTTTTGTAAAGACCCCTCCCAGTAAACCAAATTCAAATTTCGCGCAGTTATTTTCAGGAACTTCAACATTAAAGCATGAAGTTACCTACGATTTTGTATTACATTAATGTTTATTTGAATACCTTTAAGTTGAAGTTACTGCATATAATTGCGGAAGATTTGAATTTTGTTTACTGGGCTGCGATTGAAACTTGTACTGTAATATTTTAAGTTACATTTTAAGCAAAATGATAAAAAAAATTCTTGTTCGATACGCCATCGACTATGCTATGAAAACAGTAAACAATAATTTTGGAAGCAAATACTTATGAGCTTATGTTTTTCAAACATCATGGTGTTTCTGAGTCAATTTAAAAAAAAGAAAAATTTATAGATTTTGTAGATACACTTTTTTAATGTTTTCTGATATTTTTATGTCAGATTTTAGCGAGATAATATTCTTTCGCTGTTAACTGCAGATATATTGACAAGAATTAGCAAAAAAAAAAAACATAAATTTATATATCAAGAAACAAAGATTATTTTAAATGTCCACTAGTCCACTAAAAACAAAAATATTTTATCACCGCAAATAAATCAGTGGTAAATAGGATATAGTATGTACTATGAAAAAGTTAATGGCATTTGATGAAATAAATAAAAGCAAATATTCCGTGTGTATAGCTTCGCTTTAACACAAAAATATGTTTTAATTTCATTATGAAACGAATATTAATCCATTGAGCCAATATGTGTGTTTTGGTTATTGTTTTATTTACTAAAGTGTTACTTGTTTTGACTCCCTTTAATATTCATTTCATAATAATTTTGCGAAATGACAATTCATTGAATGAACGCTCTACCACTTCGCTGGCGCGCGCAGTTAAACAACTTCATTCGTCTCGCACCGACTCTTCGGTTATCTAATATTTTTACGCGTTTGTGCAACGGAAAATTCCACTTACGTTTAATCACGTCAGATCACGTTTAATATTTGTTTGGTCGTACACTTTTCTAAAATCAGCCTAGCTGTGACATCTATAGTACGCCAGCGGAACTATTCTTTGTCCGTATATATATTTATATTGTATTTGGTATTACATCAATAGTTATTTTAATGCCTTTACGTTGAAGTCACTAAAAAAATTGGCGGGGAATTTAAATTTGGCCATTAGGGGACTTAACGATTAGAATCATAATCACAATCGCGATTTATATTTACAAAAACACCTATTAATTAATTAAAAAGTATAATTTTAAATTTCCAACCAGTTTTCTTAGTTTACAAAGTGCGTTACAACATACTATCAAATAAAATTTACATAAAATCATATCTGTGGTTGGTCACAGTGATTGAATCTGTGACTGTCAAACAGTCCGGTCAATATTACCATTAAATGGGATAATTTAAATGACTAAAATATTAATATCACTACAATTTATATATATCTTAAACGGCATTCTACCAAAACTCGTGCATTAAAAAAAAATGTGCCCAATTCACAAATCCGGTTCCCTTAAAAAGGAAAGCTCACATTTTAAGCAAACAGAGAAAACATTTCTCAACTATTCATTTTCAACATTTCGTTATAATTCAATAACATCAGGAGATGCTAACAACCAGCAAGGAATAAATTAAGTAAAGTTTTTATTTCGCAAGAAAGTTTTATTTATTTTTTTCTGAAAGTTATTGCTGATTTTATTAATCTGTGAGTCCTAATTTGGTTGTGAAGGACTTAGGGCCAGTAGGATTTGAGTGCTATATAAATATCAATGCCAACTCGCAAGTGTGTAGAAATTTCTGAATTAACCTTTGAAAAAAAATATTTTTTAACAAATAATTTCTTTAATAAATTGTTTAGTTTATTTAGAGTACCATTAGCCTTCTAGAGTTCTATAAATTATTCTCATGGATCTCAGTGGAAGGAAAGTTCTGGCTCGTTTTATTATAACTTATGTACGATATCGCTAAAACTATTTAGTCTTTTATCTCGTCCGATTGAGTACGAAATATTTTTTAACAAATAATTTCTCTAACAAATTGTTCATTTTCTTTAGAGTTGAATTCAATAAATTGTTTTTATGATTCGAAGCGATTCAAACGGAAGTAAAAATTTCTGTCGTATGAAAGTTGTGTAAAGTTGGCTTCCATTTTTTGAAGTAGCGATTTAATTATTTAAAACGGCAGAGTTATTTATAAAACCGATTGAGAACTCTAGCACTCCTCCAAGGGCGATTGAAACTCTAATAATTTCTTTAAAATTTCATAAATATGGGATTAACTTCAGAGAGGTGAATATCTGTTTTCGCCCTAGCTTCTACCCTCGTGACGATAAAATAAAATTTCGCACCTGCTAAAGCTTAAGTGCTAAGAACTCGGCTATAAAAAACATTCACACGCCTTCAAGACAGTGGCGGCTCGTGGTAGTATTGAATGGTGCGGCCAATTTGAATAAGTTCAGCTGAGCTTGTAGTAATTTATTACGTCGCTTATTGCTAAATAAATAATAAAATCACGATTATTTTTAAGTCCCCGTAATAGTAAAATAACGAAGCAGCCGATTGGGCATAATAGCTGTAGTAGTATGCCTAAGGAAATCGCTGAATTTTTAAATTTAGAAAACCCTCATTGTTTCCGCAGAACCTCTGCCACTGCACTTGCTTTACAAGGCGGTGGAGTATTAGATGTAAAACTTCACGGCGGTTGGCGATCTTCCAACATCGCTGAAGGTTACGTGGAGAATTCTCTTGAAATCATGTACAGTTTTATCATGTCAATGTCACTTACTTTCCGCCCTAGGGAGGAAAAGTACAACTTTCCTCCATCACATGAGGGAAGAAAGTGGACACTTTCCTTCCTGCTGGGTAAAAAAATTATTTTATTGTTTTTTTTTCAAATTCGAGGGTAAATTCGAGGTTTGTGTGGATATTATTGATGTGTTAAAAAAAAAAAAATTAACATTGGAGGTATCACCATACAAAAGGCAATAAATGTGATCAACATATCTAAGCCAAAGTTGTATGAATGTAATCTAGATATACGGGGTGTATCAAATAAAAAAGTAAATTTTGCTTGGGTGTTAACTATACGACATATAAAGCACAAATCCACCGAAACCGAATTTCATTATTAAAGAATAAAAGAAGTAAAATTTAGAGCCAAAAATTCTTTAGTCCGGGCCTGATGCCCTTGCAAGGAAACGTCATGTTAAGCAGCCGCTAAACGTGGTATTATGTATAAATACACTGCACTCATTTAGTATTATTCTTAATGGTATGCCGTAAGTTCATTTCACGTCATTCTGAATAAATAAAGGCCAATCGGCCAGTGTGCCCTTGTGAAAATAGCAAAACTGAGGCATTTTAAATTTCTTCTTTTTATAAAATAAACATTCCTTTTTTTGTTAAGAGCATTCTACGTAAGTCTACAAAGTATTATTTTTAATATCCTGATAAGACGTTCGAGTTTCACCGGATATGCGACTTCAGTAGTTGCAAAAAACGTAAATATTTTTCTTTTGCTTTGTCGAATCGAGAGTTAGTTGTTAATAAACGGTACCCCACATGAATCTGAGTTATTTCTTTTTGATTTATTTAATCAACGCAAAATGAATTGAATCGAATTACATAGAAATAAATGTAGATACAGAAAATTTACAAACACGTCTTTTTACTATGATATCGCGCGAAAATGAATGTATACATTCCCGCGCTTTTGCCGATGCATCAAGCTTCGATTTTCTTTATATGAAATCATGATGGTCCTGAAAAGCATCGTTTTTTCGAGACGGGAAGAATTTAAATAAAATGTTCGAAGTGGCTTACACTCCAAACGGCGATCCACACAAAACTAACAGCGGCAATGGCTGAATGATAGTGGTATGTGGAGGTATACTCGGGACAGCATTTAGGTTGGGCACAGGTGCGGCTCTAGCCCACGGCATTTATAATTTTTTTTTTTCTCGTTAATGCTTACAGATAGACCCCCTGTGTATTAAGACTTTTTGATCGTATATGATTACAGCTGCTACATATTATTATATTTACCTCTATATCTGATACATCCTGTATATTAGCTAAAATACCCCATATGGGATTGACCGTGGGTAAACCTTATCCTGGTAGTATTTAGTATCATTATAGTTCAGTCTACTAAAATTCTATTAGCGGAAACGTGTAATGTAAGGTTCTGATTGATTATATGAATCAGGGGCGGCCCTTCTTAAAGAGCCTTGGAACCGGGGCCCACCATTGCACATTACAAATTAATCATTAAGGAGCTTTTATTTTCTGTAAAAATACCGATAAATATACGTACACGCACACAACACATTTAAATACAGAACGAACGTTGCGATTCCCATAATTTGATGCGACCAAACGCGCTTTGTAGTTATTTATGCAGACAAGCGGCGAACTTGGGCCATGTCTAGATTGGCTCATGATTTCAGACGTTTGTAAGTATCCGCGCAGAGCTAGCGGAAGAAGGGGTGGTCGCGGTATACGCAAAAAATACATTGAAGTGGGGCCAGCTGTTTCATGGCCCGCTGCCCATTGGTTAATCGAGTCATCTCGTTAGTACTCGACACAGTGCGGGAAGGGTCTCCCGCTATCACGGTGAGCAAGCGTGTTAGTCAGCCGCAGACGGCCGTCGAAGATCGACTATTGAAAGTTGAAATATATGTGGAGAACCGTCGCATACGGACTTCGCTTTAGCACTTCCCTGCAATAAAAATTGGGTTCAAGAATATTTAATATCTATTAATTATAGCAATAAAACGTAGTATCATTCTAGGATAAAATCGTAAATTAATAACTATAGTATTTCAAATCAAAATGAACTACCATTCATATTCTTCTTCGGGCAAAAATTATGAAAATGAAATAATAACTATAACAAGGGAATTACTCCTGAAAAATACATCATAATAGTGTTTTAAGAAAAAAAAAAAAAAAAGTCATTTGCTTAGATAAACAAACAAACAAAAACAAAATAAAAATTGTGAGGTTGTGCATAAAATATTCATTATATTTTACTCGACGATCTTTCCTTAAATAACTCATGTGCTCTGTATTTTGATGTGTTTTCGTCGATATAAAAACACCTGAATAATTTTGCGTTAGTTAGGTGTGGAAATGTAAACAAGTGTCTCATGTATATACGTGCACGTATAACACAGATTTATTTCCTCAATGGGTATATGTAAATTGCCTCCCGAGACAAAGAGCAACTTCTAACAATTGTTAAATTGCCTCCCACAATTTTTAGCTACCTGATATACATGTGTAAATTGGGTCCCCGTTGATAAATGATAAAACAATAATGGTTGGAGCTTACGATTAAAAAGGTTTGAGAGGCAGTTTACCTATTTATGAGACCAATTAAATCCGATCCTTTTTCCAACTACCTGTGGGGAAGCAATTAACATATACCCTCCTCAATACCGTAATGTTTCTTATCTCAAATCATTTGCCCTTCAGAAAGTGGACAGAATAATAATTTCAATTCTACTCTCCTTTTCTTTTCGTACAGCGGAATTTTTTATTGATTAATAGCACCAAAATTTATGAACTATATATAAAGTTAAATTCTGCATAACGTTTTGCTCTTGTATACTATAATAAAGAAAAAACAAATCTCTTACATATCAGACCTATATTCTTGACAGTATACGAGATGGCTTCCCACTGGTTCTTTTCTCTTTTACAATGTATTTGAAAAGAAACTACCTACTGAGAAATGAATGATATAAAGAAGAACGAGACAGGCAGAAGGGACCCCGCAGCACATTGGTTTCCAGAACCCTATCTTTTGGACAAACAAAGGTGTTTAAAGTGTTTTAGATGGTTTTAATAAGTACTTATATCGTTTCTACAACCTAGTTGAAGGGACAATGTAAAAATATAAAGTTTATTACAAAATTAGGCAAGTTGCGTAATTAAAAATGTTTCATTAACTTGTGATGGAGCTAACTGCGAAGCATGCCTCCTCTTATATCGATTTAACTTTACTTTAAATGCAAAAATTGGCCGTCCACAATAACTGGAAAACATAGATGGGGTAGTAATATTCGATTGTTTTGTTGAATTTATCGGAATTTCGAATATTAAGTATCCTTGTAACCACGTCATATTTTTCTTTTTAGAAGGCTCGAATTGTCTATTTCTTTACAAAAGGTGTGTGGACTTATGGTTAAATGAAAGACATTTTTTTAGTACCTAAGTATCTAAATAGTAATGGAAGTCATCTACACTATTGAAATAAATGAATGATTGATGATAAATTGAAATGTCGTTGGATTAAAAAAAAAATGTCTTTCATTTAAGCCATAAATCCACCAAATCCAACATTTCGTCGTAGAATTAGAATATAATTGAATAAATAAAAAATAGCAACGAATTGTCTATGAGCAACTTGCCAGCGATCTGAGACACCTAATACAACACCGACGCGATGTGTTTTTTTCACGTATTGTGGACTCAGAAATACCGGGCACATTAGTGTCCATCGTAGATACTATGTGAGAGTACACCGCTTTAATTTTTAAACTTTTTTCATGAGTTTCAAACCGCACTTGGAATAGTTCACGTTTGAAAGAAAATAAGTTAATTCAGAAAATGCTTAAAATATGCAGAAAAAATGTGGCTAATTAATGTCGAATGAGAGTAGTTATAGTATAACAGGAAACAATTTTTTTTGCGTACCCACAGACTTTTTTTTTTAGAAAGCGTAACTAATGTATTTTTTATGCATGACCATTTATGCAATATACAAATATCTCATATATACTGTTTTTCTTGCATGCATTCTTAAGACCTTTGACTTTACTACTTTGAAGTATAATAAACCACGCAGTGAAAACATGCAGTCGCAATGAATGCAAGACGTTAACTGGGGACACGAAATTGCGTGCCCCAAAGCGGCCGCATAAGCGCATATAGCGAAGCCGTCCGATTCATACTCGAAATAGGTACATCGGAAGTAGTGCCTCGGAACATAGTTTAGAGCGTTAGTATATGCTAAAAACAGTATTGAAATTTAGATATTTTTTTAAAAAATATTGATTATTAAATATAGAATCGTTATGAAGTAACGATTCTATATTTAATAACTTGCAGAAATTCAAGTAATTCAATAGATTTTGCATAGGTTGTAAAATTGTACAACATAATTCCTATAGTGCTGCTAATGTGCTAATACACATTCATAAAACATATGAAATAAAATGATTCACTCTAATCTACATATTTATTTAGACAAAATTCTATATAGTTATATGGAAAATCTAAAATTTATTACGAAAAAATATAAAACTAATTCAGAATTGTAGATTGAATTAAAAAAGTCAAGACAGAAGACAGTGTTTAAAAATTACAAAAAATATATCTATCTAATTTATTTAATGAATTAAAAATACAAAAAAAGATGATCTGGTAAAAAAGAAGCTAATTGTGTCCCAGTCAAATGAAAATAATAAATAATACACCTATTAGAAGATTCGAGACCAGGCATCTTAGAACAAATATTCGAATACTTACTCGAGAACAATGTAGAATCGCGAACTTTGCGGTCGATATTCGAGTACTCAAGTATTCGAATGAATGTCTCGATTCTTAAAAGTATTCGAATGGTGGCAGTGGCGTAAAATACACTCCCGCAACCACGCATGGCGGAGGGTCCAGCTATCTGAAGGGGCCTCAGATATCATTAGTAGCAACATTTTAGAAACATATAACATTAGGCAAAGCAAGGGCCCCCCAGACAAAATTCTGCGAGGGGGCCCCAAAATTTTGCGCTACGTTACTGCATGGTGGCCCGTGGCTCTTTAAAAGGAGTCGTCACTGGAAGAGTTATACGGTTTACTATAATTGATGCAAAAAGGTAAAGTGGCAATAAGAGAAGAAAAGAACAAAATGGAGAAATATACCCAGCTAAACAATCTGAACTCTTTCTACTTATTTTTTCAGTTATAATACCTATACCTAATGCTTCTAGCCACTATTTTTATTGTCTATTTTTTTTTCTGTGCAGTTAGCATCATAAGTTTTATTCCGCGAATGGTTAGGGTTAACTGCATACACGAAAATTTTCTCTGATCTTTTCTTATCAATAAACTAAGGGGAAATATTTACTTACATAAAAAATATTATCGAGATACCTTTCTTTATTATTGACAATCTTGTTAGTACATTACTAATAAGATATAATATAATCGCCACAATGTTAACTAGTACAGATGTTCCAACTGCCTGTCAAGAATCCAAGAGTACCTGCTCGCATTGAATCAGAGTATTATTGTAGCTTACTCGACTAAATTAATATTTTTATTAACATTTAATAACCATTTACAGTTGTATTCGTATAAAATTAGATTCTCGTTAGCGCCTAGATGCTAATGCAGCCTATTTTCACACTTGAAGTGATAATTGCTACAAATTATAAAATCTTCCAGGTTCTTAAATATATTGCGCGTTTATGTACTGTCTGGCTCATTGTGTTAGTAATACGTATTATTGACAAATAGTATTTATAGGTACGCTATTGAAGTTAAATGAACTTACAAGAATAGGTTACCTTGCGCAAAATATCAACAAAATGTAGAAATCTCTGAAATGATAATTATTAAAATGAAGTACCTATTTGGAAATATTAAAAGCGATCTCTTATAACATCGATTATTTTCTTGTAATGTAGACGGACTTTCCCTAATGTTCTTATTATCTCTCTGACGTCTCTTCTGTCATTTAATATGTAATTACAATTTTATTTTACTATGTAGTTTTTACTTTCAGGTATACATTATATAGGCACATTTCGTAATTCCAAATTTCTTCTTTGAGTTTTATAATTAATTTATTAATTATAATATATAACATGGACGTAGAAATTATATAATAATATAATAATATTTAAATAATTCATGTCAAATCTGCGTTAATAATATTCAATGCTTGTATGAAAATGTGTATAAAAAATTAATAAGATGAAGTTTGTCTATTCTTTGCCGTAATTACTGAATAAATCAATATAAATTAAAAATCTTTTCAGACGCGGCACAATTATTTTACTTTATTTAATCAAAAACGTTTCGATGTGTAGAAACATCTTTTTCAATTTGTAATAATTCAATAGCTGTAACAACAATTTAAAATTTTAAAAAAACATTTACTAACAAACAAACAAAACGACGAAAAGTTAACTACAATTTTGTCAATTATGAAACAAGTTTCTCTCAGGGTAAATTGTAGTCGATTTTTCGTCGTTTTGCTTCTTAATTTGTTTGTTTGTTTGTTAGTAAATGTTTCTTAGAATTTTAAATTGTTGTTATCGAATATATACAAATTAAAAAAGATGTTTCTATATATCGTAACGTTTTTGGTTAAATAAAGTAAAATAATTGTGCCACTTCCCAAGAGATTTTTGGTTTATAAAAAAGTAATGTCCATTATCCTTTCATAAATTTATATTTATTGTATATGTTGTGAAATTACGAATATATAAAACTCGCATTATAATTTACCTAATTAAACACTTTATCGAACTAAAGTAACCGTACAACCATTCCAAGATCGTTCATACTCCTAACCTGATGCTAGAAAATCTAACACGGGGTTTTAATACCTCGCAGAACTGGTTCGGTCCATGGGAAATATCCCTTGAAAGGCGTCATATACACCCTTAAGTGGTTTTGGCGCCATCGAGGCGTGTGATAAAGGTCCCGAGCCTTACTAGGGAGAAAACTATAACAACAACATAAAACAATAATTTTTAAAGTAATTAAGGGCTTTACATTTTGGCGGATAAACCATTGAAAAGAAGGTACACGTCATACATGTTAGAAGCTTGTTACTTTGATCTACAGGTTTATACAGGGCGAGTTTTTTTTTTTCATCATTGCTGTGGGGATCTCCGAAAACCATACGCATTGAAAGGAACAATATTTGTACCTTTATAAGCTTAATCCAGATACACTTTTATCCATTTAAGGAAATGCGTGGTTTAGGTACTAGATATTTGCAAAACAAAGAAATTCACCAAAACCCTTTAAGTGCTGTAATTCTTTTTTTTTTTAAAGATGGAAAAAAATAATATTTTTTTAGGAAATTAAATGTCACACAACGACATCTTAAATCTTTAATTTTTCTTAGCATTTTTGAGTTAGGAAGCAAAGTCTTTTTTTTTAACTGGAAACCATAATTGGCTATGACATATCCTAATAGTGCATCTTTTTCTGCTTGTAATGCTGTAAGGGTCGTAGCAATCATTTTAATAAATAATAACACAATACACTACTAACAAAAATGAAGCAAAAGCAAAGAAATTTATAATATTCGATTAAACACAAGAAACAATAAAAACGCTAAATGAATTAATTATTAAGCACGCAACATCCTAACTTTGTAAAGCAACTAAACCACTGACTAAACCAACTATATCCTGTAATCACCGTAATGAACGAAGTATCAGTGATGAAGTATGATGATCTTGCGTTTTCCATGGCTAGACAGGATTTTTGTTAGACATAATAATGGAGTATCATGCTGTTATTATTAAATTTTATAAAAAAATATATATATAACACTGGAATGCGCGCTTTGTACTTAAAAAAGGGTCCGCTAGTCAGCTGGCCGCCATCTTTGAATGTGGCAAAATTTCAACGACAAGATTGCATTCATACGGAATTTTGCTTTTCATGTCTGTTATTTTCTGTTTTTAGTAAGAAATAGTTCACAATGTGTTCTCATATTACCTATACTTAATAATGTCCTACGAATAGTATTTCCAAATCACAATTAATCCTTCATTTTTTATTGTTAATAACACAACCACAATAGGAAGATAAAGCCTGTTAAAACCGTCAAGATTTGTATAATTTTCAATCTTATATCTGCAAAAGGAATAGTAGCAAAAGTTTAATTATTTTAAATGCATTAAATTTATGTAAATATTTATTGAAATTGTTCATTTCATCATTTAGTAGTATTACAATGTGAAAAATGAAGGTGTCACACGAGGTATATCAACATATCAGAACTGCTATCGTCTAACGCAAAACTTGCAATTTCAATGGATGCATGTTTCCTTCCTCAGGACATGCAATAAGGCATGTATACGATAATGCATTATTAGAATTGCTTGCTAACTCAAAAATGTCAAACAAAATTAAATGTTTAAGATAACGTCATTTTTTGAGATGGAATCCCCTAAAAATAATATTAACTTTTTTTATCTTTGCAAATAAAAGAGTTACAGCACTGAAGTTTCGGTAAGTTTAATTTGTTTTGCAAATATCTAGTACTTAAACCATGCATTTCCTTAAACGGATGAAAATGGATCTGGATTAAGCTTATAAAGATGCAAATCTCTCCGTTTAACTTAATGCGTATCTCTATGGTGCTCAGGATCTCAACACAAATAATGAAAAACTCACCCTGTATGTCTAGTAAATCTATAATGAATCATGGAACAAGAAAACCAGAATACCTTCTAACTCGTTATTTATTAAAATTAACTCTATATTAGAGTAATACTGTTAAATATCACTCTAATATTGATATTTAACAGAATTACAATTTCAGTTTCTGTGATGTTACTTAAGGGAAGTCTAACAGCTTAATAATTATAATGTCTAAAATTTATAATTTTAATTATCAATTGGCAAATATAAAGATGGTTAGGAAAATTACATTATGTAATGAGATGTAGTGTAACAAGAAGAATTACCTGCAAAAGTAAATGAGTTAAAATAAATACATTATGGGATAATAATTTATGGGAAATACAAATATATTGGTTATGAATAACAATGTTTATTGAAAGGAACATAAAATCATTACATGTCATATTTAAATAAAAATTTGCTTGTCTAGTTACAATGAAAACAAAGTTGAAATAGAGTTGATTAGAAACAGTATACGAACATAAACATAAAACATATGCAAAAATATAGAAGGTTGTATTGATATCTAGTTAGCCTAGACCGGTTCCGTGGATAAAGAGAATATTGCGATACCATAGCAACGAAAAATAACATATTAGAAGTGTCAGTGTAAAGTTTTACGTCAAAAACTCAAACCAAAGTTGCGTAATAAAATTTGAAATACAGTATGTCGAACGAAATTGTAAAAATCGAAAAATTAGAGTATCGAGTTATCAACAAATACCTGTATTTGAAGGGGTTAAGAGATTTACGAAGATATGCTTAATACCCTTGGTGATCAATGTCCTTCGTATGCGATCGAGAAAAATTGGATTGCGAGCTCCAAAAGGGATAAATTTTCCATTGAAGATGAACACCGATCGGGAACACCAGTTTCTGCGTCCGTCCCCGAAAATGTTGATGCAGTTCATGACATGATTTTGTCAGACTGTCGAATTGGGGTAAAACTAATATCTGAGGCACTGAGTATTTCATATGAACGCGTCCGTCATATAGTCCACGTCGATTTGAACATGAGAAACATTTCTGCAAAACAGATCCTAAATATCTGAATGTTGACCAAAAGCGTGCAAAGGTGGAAGCATCGCGTTCGATCTGTACCTGATTTGAAAAAGATGCAGACTTCTTAAGCCGTATTGTACTATGGATGAAACTTGGATACATTTCTACGACCCAAACACAAAACAACAATGGATGGAATGGAGACACTCTGGTTCTTCAACACCTAAGAAGTTTCGCGTTCAAAAATCTGCTGGAAAAATTTTTGCTTCAGTTTTTTGGGATTGCCATGGAGTAATCATGATTGGTTTTCTGAATAAGGGTAGAACAATAACTGGGAATTATTATTCAACGTTAGTGACCACTCTACGACAAGAAGTTAAGAAGAGAAGATACGGAGAGTTGTCCAAAGATGTTTTTTGTTTTTGCAGGACAATGCCCCTGCACACAAATAGCATGTTGCCATGCAAACAATTCGTGATTTAGGGTTAGAATCACTGGAACACCCCTCTTATTTACCAGATCTGGCTCCGTCCATGTCTTTCCTCAACTGAAAAAAAGTTTAAAAGGTTGTAAATTTTCTTCCAACGAATAGGTGATAGAAGCTGTGGAGGCCTGGTTTGCAAAGCAAGATAAAGATTTCGTTTTGAAAGGTCTAGAAGCGTTGCAGGTTCGTTGTAATAAATGTATCAAATTAAGAAGAGGGTATTTTAAATAATAAAATATTTTGACTTTCAAATTTTGTATGATTTTATAGTTGGCTAAGAATTTTTTAATACATCCTCGTATATATAGGTGGTAGGTATATTGCAAACCTATTAACTAGGTTTTCGGTTAACGTTTAGTTGGCATAGTACAGTTATACCTCAATGTTCTGGAAGAAAAAAGATGTGCTGCACCTGCTTTAAATGCTGACAAAGTAAGGGGACAAATAAACGCTTAAATATTGGAAACATACGCCAGAAACATTGGCGCGAGTGATTGAAATTGAAATATCGCGAAGGCGGCAACAAAGCATAACATCCAACAATTTTCCATCTTGATATTTAAGGCAACAAAATAAAGTCTTTAGTAGAAGTAAATCTTTAATAATTACAATTCCGGTAATTACCGCACAAATCAACACAAACTTAAGTAATATACAATAACAACACCATAGATGCGGGATTTTTAGTGATTTCTCCGATTATGTAGATTCAAAAATACATAAAAAACATCGCTGATATCATTTACTCTTAAGAGTGTAAAAAAAATTACAAAATATCAACAATTCTAGTGACAAATGATCCTTAATTGCTGCTGTTGATAATTTTTTGAAGATTTACAAATTTTGAAATATACTTGTTTCCCTGTCTCTAACAATTATAAATTCTTTCCAGATCAATTCTTCTTCAAGGAGGGTCCGCTGTAGATGCTGCTGTGGCAGCCATGTTCTGCGAAGGAGTGGCCATGCCCCAAAGCACAGGCTTAGGTGGTGGTTTCTTTATGACGGTTTATAAAAAATCAACGAACGTCATAAAAACCCTAAACGCTAGAGAAGTTGCTCCTGGTAAAGCTACGGAAGACATGTTTAATGGCGATGCAAGTTTATCATCAAAAGGTACTTTTTGCCAAGATAAAAATGCGAATTAGATTAAATGAAATATTTCAGGGGGTTTAGCAGTAGCTGTACCTGGCGAGCTTTTGGGATATTGGGAGGCGCATCAGGATTTTGGGTTGCTACAGTGGGAGGAATTAGTTAAACCGACTATAGAATTATGCAGACGAGGTCATCTAGTCACTCCATATCTCGCTAGATTATTTGCATCTAGAAAACAAGCGATTATGGATAGCCCATCGCTAAGGTTTTTAATATCTTATCTATAAAGTAATTTTAATCTTTAACTAGCGTATATTGCAGAGAGATCTTCATTGATCCAAAGACTAACGATACCTACCCTGAAGGTGCCCTGCTCAAACGTAATAAATTAGCGGATACTCTAGAAATCATCGCCAAAGAAGGGGCAAAAGCTTTGTACGACGGATCCCTAACGAAGGTATTCGTTAAAGACATACAGGATCTAGGAGGCATCATTACCGTCGAAGACATGAACAATTACAAGTGAGAAATTTACGTGCTTTCGATTAGAATCACGATAAAGACAGCCTATTTTAGGGTTGAATGGGACGAACCTCGCAAAGTGGATCTGCTTTTAATCAGACCTTGTACACCTTTCCTTTACCCGGCTCCGGTGCCATAATGACTTTCATTATCAACTTACTTAAAGGTTTCATTGATTATGGAGAAGCAGAATCGATAACGAATGTACAGAGAATAGTCGAAAGCTTCAAATACGGTTATGGTAGAAGGACTGAGTTAGGTGACAGAAATTTTGTTGATGGTATAGACGCGGTAAGTGTTATTGATTTTATCAATATTGAGGATTATATGGAATTATTCCTATATGTAGCTGATTGCAAATTTAACATCTGAGGAATATGCTTTGGCAATACGAGCTGATATCAAGGATAATGAAACCTCTCAGGATCCATCGGACTATGGAGCCAATACCACACTTACAGAGGATCACGGAACAGCCCATATTTCAATATTGGCACCCAATGGTGACGCAGTCTCTATTACGGGTACCATCAATTTATAGTAAGTACTCTGTGAAAGATTATTTCATTAAAATTGAAGAATCTAATATCTAATGGTGAACTTCGAATTAACTATATTAATAAGTCATTCTTGAACGCTGCTTCATGAATGTAATTGTGATTTTTCTACTTACCACGTAATATAGCTAGAATTTTCCTCTGCATCACGCAGTGTACAATTATTATTAATACGACAAAATAAAAGGCTCTTGGCTAGTTTTTCTAAATAGTAGTAGTATTTTAAGGTGGTCGGTGCTCATTGTTATTTACTATGAAAAACTGTATTCTTTATGTTCCTTTTTTTTTGGAAACCACTCGATCAAATCAATGCAAATTATCCGTTCTTGTTATATGATATCTAAAATAATTTATAGCTGAGGATTTAAAAAAATCTCTTGAAAAAGAGGAGTTACAAATTTCAAAAATAGATTTTTTTTTTTTTCAAATTCAAATTTTTTTTTCCGGCCCTGGGGGTTTAAATTTTGAAAAGTTGTGAGTCTTAATTAAACCTGATGCACTTATGTACATATTAAAAAAAGAAAAATGACAATACGTTAATTAACAGCTGAAAGGAACATAAATAGTGCTTTCCATTCACTCATAAAAGCAGTTCGGTAGTACTTCCGATGTGTTCTAACTGCAATTTAAGCGTTCCTTTGATAAGGAGCACGAAACTCCCAAATTACTCAGTTTTACCTCCCCTTTTCCCCTTATGCACTAATTTATTTGCTAGTGTTTCGTACTCTACAGGCCATTTATGACAAGGTTAGAAAGCTACAGCGATTTTTTTAAATTATTTGTGGAAAAATGTTTCTTTTTGCTTTGGTAAATTAAATGATTGCAAATTAAATATTACTATTATAATCGTTGTAAGATTTTTTTGACATTTTGAAGTAAGATTTCCTTGCGGTCACGATTTGTTGTTTACATCAAAATCTGATTTCTAGGTTAGGTTCCTTTCCCGCCTGTCTTTACAATTTAAAAGCACAAATAGCATTCCATTGGTTCTAAATTGTGTAGGTCAAGAGTAGAATAGAGTAATAGAGTAGTAGCAGAGTAGGAGTGATAGACGGTGAATGGAAAGCACTAAAAGAATACAGTTTTTCCTATTAAATAACAGTAAGCACCGACCCCCTTAAAAAAATTCCAATATGATTTTACCAAAAGCAAAAATACTAACAGCGTTGTTCGAATTCATTGTGACCGTATTTTCCAGTCTATGATAAGAAAAAAACTTTCGGTTTATGCTTGAACTAATAATAAATCATCATACAGTAGTGTTGAACAAATTAGAATGCTATATCATCAGGGGAATCGCTCCTTTTTGAATACAACATCCTTTGACACACTCTACGCTAACGACTATCAATTATTCCGATAATACCTTCTTTCTTGTGATGGAAGATACGCTAGATACCATAGTAAAGTGGTTGGGCGAAAATAAGTTACTGTGGGAGGTGCTGATGTTACGTGTGTACCTAAAAGAATGTTAACTTCTGGAATGTTAAGCTAATTATATATATGTGAGCAAAATGTAACAATCATGAAACATCACCAAAATGTCAATCGGGAATTAGATTGAAGGCTTCGGGTACTCTATCTGTAATACTTAGATTAGATTAGGGTCGGGAAGAACCACGCATCTGTTTCACCGCCATCTTTTCAGATCTGTTGTTATTCTCTTTTTCCTAGACGCTCTAATTCTGTCTATAATAATAATAATTCATGCCTTGGCATCCCCCAACAGTTTTCGCCAATTACAGGGGGCCTCGGCCCAGCCATGAGTTATTATTAATTAAGTCAAAAAATAAATAAAAATAAATTACACTAGGTTTATACAGGGTTGTTGTTGTATAGTACGAAATAAAAATTACAAATTACATTTGCATTACCGAGCAAATAATTCGTCGTCGTTATACTTTGAACGTTGCGATTTACATTTAAGGTAGGCGTTCATTGTTAAGAATCGGACGGACGGCACGCATCGTACGGATCGCATTTTACTATAAGTTGCATTGTTTTTAATGGAACTGCGTCTTTCTATCCGCATCGTACGCATCGCACCTCCGCAATGCCCACAGAAATTCGGATAGACGAATTAAAATCCCAACGTCCGTACGCTGCCGATGATGTCATTCAAAATCCCGCCAAGTGCACGCGCTTCTTCGGCATTTTCATCTAGTATTTCAAGCAGTTATTGCGATGGACGTTGCTCACTTTACTGCAATTGTGCAAGAGTATGAAGAATTATATAATTTACAACATCCACAGTACTTAAATCAGCAACGAATAATTGCTTTCCATGGCTCTTCCTAAATATTACAATAAAAATAGCTAGAGTCTTTCTTGAGGCCCTATAAAGTTCCTAAATGGTGTATTTTGTCTTGTGAAATGTCTCAAACTATCTAGTAAAGTTGTAAACATAGCGCGAATACGAAAATATTGATAGGATTTTACATCATCTTCTATCAAATCCGGGGAATAATGTATGGTATTCTCCATACTTTAACTTTTTCTTGTTAATGTTGTGTATTCAATATTTTCGCTTTCTTTTCTTTCTTGCTTATTTTGCTTTTCTGCTTCCTCTGCCAGAAAACTAGTAATAACAACTTCATCTTCGCTATACGGAACTAAATAACGGTACTAATGAGTAAAAATTGAAAAAAATGCCCACGCATCATTCGGATATCCGTATACTGCGAAAGCAGTGGACGCAGTATATCAAATAAAACCGATTCGTGCAATGCGTGTCGTCTGTCCGATACTTAGGGCGCGTACCGTAAATATAAAATTGTAACCAAATGATTAGTTGCGGTTTATTTGCGGTTATTAACGATTACCGAGTATTTCAGAAAATTTACGGGACATTTTGGTTGATGTCAAGTATGTTAATTTTTTTGTTTTGTTTAGTACCACTTTTAAAGATAACCTACATGTGGTTTCCATGTGGATTTGTATGATTAATTTTTTAGTGATTATAAAATAATGTAAATATTCCAAAAGTTGCTGGTTTGTAACGTAGAATACAAATCATAGATACAGGTGCGGTATGGTGTGCGTTTATGTTTCCGCAGTGGAGGGGATAGAAAAATCAGAAAATCGTAAAATGAGCGAGGTTGTTTGGTGACAACTAAAATACCAAACTTCAGCAACCCGCGTTCCGTAAATATCATAATTTTCAGGAATCCGCTATATTCGTGACACAAAACCGAGAATTTGGTTGCTATTTGTGAATTACGGTACGCGCCCTTAATAATGAACGCCTTTAGTGTGCACTTGTTATTCGCGGTGGATGCGTGCGTTTGCAGTGGCAGCGTATAGATTTGAAACACGCTACATAAAATCAACAATCATATATTAGTTTTATTGCAAACATTAAGTTTATTTTAAAACAAATTTAAGCTTTAAAATGTCCTACTATTTTACGTGATATACGAGTCCATGGCAAAAACACATCACAATAAAAAAAATCACTTGAATACTTTCTTTGCATTCTGGTGTTTCCGTCTTATCTCAGTTTAAATCTTGTGTAAATAATTGCTTTGAATGAATTCACTGTGCCTAGCATTTGATTTTTTCGATGTTTACTTACCAGATGGTTGAAATTCATTTCCTATCAGATTTATGTGTATACATACGGTAAACACAGATGTGGGCCGTCTTTAACTACATTTTGGGCCCTAAAATTTGTAAAACTACAACATGCGCATAGAATCGCAATTTTTTTGTATTTAGCCATTACTCATGTATTTCACCCATTTAAAAATAAAGTCCTTCTAACAGGCAATGCTCCCCAGACTGATGCCGTATGACACTCTGGTGTGCACGTTTACATAGTAAAATGAAAGTGAAGAACTAAATTCAATTATAGTTTTTTAAATTACGTATCTAATAACAGTAGCTATTTAATTTATTTACTGTTTTTTTTTATTTTTCACAGTGAGATCAAGAGATTGTTTGGTCCATATATGTACAAACCTAAAAAAAAATTTCACGGACACGACTTACCTCCTCATTTTGTACGTAATATGTAAATCATATTGCTTCTAATTCTGAATTGTATGGAAAATCATTTGTTCTTTCGTTAGGTATTTAAATATAACTTGTTATTAAAGAACCATATAACCATATCATGCAATAAAGTATTTGATCGATTTTTATTTGGTGAGTGGAAGAGGTGTATATTGCCACACTAATGTCATCAGCGTACATAGTTTTGTTATAATCAATCAGAAAATCCGCAATAGCATTTATAAAGAGGAGAAACATTAGAGGACCCAAAACACTATATATCTTGTCCGATATCCCTTTCCGGAATTCGCGGAGTTGTGCAACAACTCCGCGAATTCCGTAACCATTTAATTTGGTAAGAAAAATAATAGTTTTATTCAAAGAATCATGAAAAAAAAATAAGAAACTAGTCATTTCTGTTGGACCATTTCATTCATGTTAAGAATTTCATTTTAAGCAACTGTGATTACTTTGCTACTTGTACGAAATAATTAGTTTGAAACTATCAGTGACTGCTTCTATGAACAAGCATATTATAATCGACACAATCGAAGGCACGACTTAAATCAGAAAATATCCCGATTGTAAGTTCTATATCTAGCTATATTTACCTTTTTTTGTGCAATTGTATCTTGTATCACGCGTGCGATTTTAGCTTCTCCTGATATTATCCCACTTCAAAATTGATTAAAATAAATTAATTAAAAACGTAATAGGTTTAATCACGATTTCGGAGACTCTGCTGGAAATTTTTGACACTATTGTTACACACAGATTCAATATAGTAATTATTAAAGGCCTCCGGAATATGACTAGAACCGTTTATTGATATCTCGTCATCATTTAAGACCATTTAAGACTATATCTACGTTTTTTTTTTTGTTTTTCTTGACAATTGGTTCATAATATTTTATGATATCTGATTCCATCTGACTATACTTTTCATGAATTAATTTTATGTGTTAATTTTGAGAATTATTGAGGAAAATAACATTGATTAAATGTACTCTTCATGGTCACGAAAATGTGTATTGTATTAACTGTAAACTTGCTAAAAAGTGGTAAAGAAACTGGTTACAATTCCAACATATATCAACACCATTACAACTACTATTCAGGATTATAACTTAAGAACATGTCACAAAATATGTGTTCATATGTAACCTAAGAAAAGAAAAATTCTTAACTAATAAAATAAACGTTCAGTCTAGGTTCATTATTGCATTAATGCATATTATGCAACCAAACTAACATGAATGCAAGATAGCTTTCCAATAGTAAAATAATTGCGTTTAACATTTTGTAGGATTTAAGTTCTGCGTACTTTAGAATTGTATGAGATGATGTTTGAGAAATATTATGGATTTGTTTCAATTCTGTTGTAGACACGTTAAGATTTTCTTGAACTGTAAATTCAGGGTGAGGTGCTATTCTTCGACGTTGAGGTCGACGTAAGTCTTTTACTAGGTGAAATGTTTCGTATTTCTAAATTGTCCAGCACACCGCATTTTTGCTTATTTGGCGATCCTGGTGAACCGTATTAAACAATATGCAAACTTCTTTTAAAGAGCGTTGACGGTCACCATTAGTGATGCCACGAGTTCGTGATTTTGAGAATCGAGTAACTCATATTCGGTTGGCAAAAGAATGTAGATTTATAAAAAATTGTTTTAAAAAGATAAGAAAGGTTCCTTCGTCCATTTGCATGGGTCATAGCATTGACTTTGAATGCTTATTTTGCTCCACCTGCATGCGAATAAAATACAGTAGATTATATATTTGCATTAATAATAATTATTAAGTGGTTAAAATATAATTTTTGGTCGATACTGTTAAATAATATTTTATATAGGTATACGTCCCTAAGTTTAGTATTTAGTACAGGATAAGTTAACTTGGTATACATACGCTAACAGCATTACGCATTAAACAAAGAGGAAACAAACATACGTGGTAGATTTAAGTATTTTGAATTGAATTCGAGTCTGTAATCGAGTTCGCAACTTTGAGTCGAAATCGAGTCTGGACTCGATTCCACATATTCGAGTCTGAAATCGAGTACTAAAAACCTAGAACTCATTGCCGAGAACTCGAGTATATCGAATACTTTTAAGAATCGAATATACCGAGTTGAGAACTCGACTCGTCACATCACTAGCCACCATATTCACGCGTCATCAATTCGCTCTGTTTCTGCATATAAGATTTACTGCCATTTTCAAACGTCTAAATAAACTACAAAACGAAAAGGTGGAGATGTGAACAACTTATAACAACAATACGGCCCGCGGCTTGTTCCTAAGGCAAACTGGTTTTCAGGCTCGAAATTTTATTTTCTGTAAATACTAATAATATGTAAATAAATGAAACAAAAATATTTAAAATACTGTGTTTGTATACGTAATTTTCTCATAAAAAGAAGAACAGAAGTTGAAAACAATTGTTTCCAAACAAGAAACGTAAACAAAATGAGGATATCATAAGTAAACTCGCAAATTTTAATTATATATTCATACCGAATTTCAAAAAAAAAAATACCAACTCAACTAACAAGGCCATGCGGCCGTTCCGGGACTTTATACTAACCCTATAGATATAGATAATAATAAATAGAGGCATGGGCATGCGTGACTAACTTTAGAGCATTGCAAAAAGGCAACTGACCTGCTAAACCGATCACGCGGTGAGGGTTTTACAAGAGGCTGACTGTAAAACGACAAGAATTACCAGAATTTCAAAAAAATAAGTAATAAAACCAAATGTTTATTGCATGTATTCTTAGAAGATTATAGGTGTGCCACAGAGGTAGCTGCATTTTTACAACAAGGCGATCTTTAAGTCTTGTTAAGGGGTGGCATAGCAGGAAGCGGTATTCTTTACTGCTCATCTGAACTGCCCCCTATGGTTTCAATTACGTTCAGATCGTATATATTTTTTGGTCTATGTAATTGAAATAAAATCATTATTTATTAAGGGTCGAAAATAAATCAAAGTCGACATAATTATTTTAAATAATATTTTAGAAAGCCGGAGAACTGTTTTCGTGCCCCGCACATGACCTTTCTTTGCATTTTGGAATAAATATTGGTATATACTTTGTATAACGATCAGTTACTATTGCACGAAACATACACTGGGACATAGTGATTATAATTTTCGGTGTTCGACTTAAAATTTAAATTTGTACCATTTTCGTGACGCAGTTTGTCTGTGTGCACTTATTGCTAGTGCAGTTTTTTACCACGGGAACTAAGGACTCGTGCTAGTATCAGTGCAAATATGGCGGCAAATCTAGTAAACATTGTTTCAAATATTCTGAAAATAAATAATACTCTCGTCAATTTCATCTTCTGAAGACGAAGGTTAAGGGTTAGCCCTTTGGAAAAAAAGGAATACCGTAATGAAAATAAAAAATTAGTAAATAAGTGTAATTACAATAATGTATGTTAAACCTAACAAAAATACATAGTTAAATTGCATAATTAGTTTCTGAAGAGCTTTAGGATTAGTAGAACGACAGCTAATGTGCTAATAGGAAAATATAGCCATGAAAATTCTATAAAAGTGATAATACTTTGTTGAGAGGAACACCTACGAAAATGCAGGTACATCAGAGTTCTTTCTATACATATTTGTTAAATCAAAACATAATTTATGTTCTACACTAGGAATAAATAAACATAACTTAAACATAACATGATTTATAATCCTCTCAAAATAAAATTGCAACAGCTGCTATGGGATTCTGTTTCTGTGGGTAGTGATAACACGCTAGCGTTTTCTAGACGATAACGTTAACGTGAGGACGTTGGACAAGTGATTCAGATATACCTATCGTTAACGTTACCAAAACAAATCGGCAACCTCCGTGAAAATGAGTACAATGGTCCTAAAAATCCATGCCACTTAGAGAATTTTAGCTTTGGTGGTGTCGTTTAAATCTTGCATTTCTTTCTAACAAATGTTATTTGATTCTGTGTGTGTGTATTGGCTAAGATTTTTTCTTTTTACAAACATACAAAAGGGCGTGCTCTACTCTATTGGTCTTTTGAAGGGATACATATTCTTTGAGTAAAAATGACACCCACGTTAAGTAGTTATTGGAAACGTTGAAGTGTTATTACGGCCAAACGGCGCCAAGACCATGTTAGGGATAATATATTGGTTCAACATGTGTTTACGAATAATGGAAACAGAAATGAGCAAATTGTATAGATGTATCGTATTTCAAAAGAAATATATGTGTTAAGTTAGTTAGTTATTTACTAACTACTACTACTAAGAAAAATAATGTGGTAAAACTACACAAAGATTAGATGTAATACCTAATTTATTTAGTCAAAAATTAGCTAAACAATTAAAATTGTTGAAATATCTATCTACAATTGTTGTTTTTGCTAATATTGTTGCTGTTTGACTTGTCTACAAAAATAGTCAAACAAGCACTATTTTTTAGACATTTTATATAAAAAAGTAGTCATTTTATTTATCATAATTCGACTCTTTAGCTTTTTCAGATAGGTGTTTTAGAAATTTATTTAGGCATATTTACTATTCTTTCTGACTGATTCGGCTACACAAATAGAACTTTTAAAGCTAGTAGATTGGGTATATCATCTAGTGAATGTAGATTATTTTACTATATCTACTTATTTATTTTATATATTATATTAGTTAAAAGTACTCCATTGGGGTAGCATTAATCGTGATTATCTTATATTGATAAATGTTGATAATGTCTGATACTTAAATACCAGACAAAGTAAAAGACATAAAGCCATTAAATAAAAACTTATTCAAGCGTTTCACATAAATCGATTTAACAACAAATGCTTTATAAAAATATTACTAACTTTCCTTAACGTCTAAATCTACTTCATCCATAACCATTACGGTTAAAAGTCATATATGGTCATCAATAGTTAAATATTTCTTCCTGCATCCAACTTCTTCTCTAAAAGTCAATTTATTTACTGATACTTACTTTCAAGATCTCTATTAAATGAGCTAGCCCAATCTTGTAATGCTATTGTAATCTTGTAATGCTGTTGCATTATTTACTTTTGCCGTAAATCTTTTCTTCACAATCAATAAGAGCCACTAACTTTAACAACGCAGTAAGCACTGAATCTGAGAAGGATAGTGCAGAGTAAGTTCCTGCGCGCGCACACAAAAAGTAAATATCCCTAACAATGTAGAAACCTCGAAGACAGATTTTTTTTTGTTTTATCTATTTACTTTAGTTTATTTATCCAAACAAAATATCTTTCTAAATATTTTTCGGCTAATATGGACATTTCTTCTATTTTGTAGGCGGATTGTCTAACTATAGTATGGATAAAATATCCACAACAGTAGAAATTTTGAATACAAATTATTAGTTCATCGTATAATAACTAAAGTTTAGTCACTTTAAATATTCTTTTATTTAAATTACCTACCTATTTATATATTGTAACGAGCGCCAACTTTTCAACTGGCGGTTCCGATAGGCGTCCCTAGATGGCGCTAGCATAGCGGAAGAAGAACTACCTACGACGAATTAACAGAGGGCAGCACCGGGTCGAAGATTCGAGTATTCTCCAGAATCTTCGAGGACGTTCTAGAAGGCCCCGAACAATCTGGAAGTTCGCGCCAGCTATAAATAACGCGTCGGGTTGGCCAGGAGGAGTCAATCGATACGAGTTCGATAGTGCGGTCGCGTTTGAATTAGTACATGTAATATAAATATCGTTTACATAAATAAAGACATTAGTGGTTAAGTGATATAGTTAATAAGTATTTTTAATAGATTTTAATTACCGTAATAGTGTTAATAGAATAAGTGAATTTAAATATATCGCCTGTGTATTTTTCTAAAACCCCGACAACGTTTTAAGAACCGAAAAACGTTACAATTGGTGTCAGGTGTGGGGTATTTGGCGATATATTAGTGGACTAATAGTGTTTAATTAGAAACAATGGCGGCGAAATACTGTAAATTAGTGGACTTGAAAGTGGTAGATCTCAAACAGGAATTAGAGGAAAGGATGAAATACGAGTGGAAGGAAGGCCGAGCTTCAGTCGAGATTACGAAGAGCAATAGAAGCAGCTGGTGAAGATCCTGAGACATATTTGTTTGAAGTATCTGGTGGTAATGGCGAACTTCTAGTGAAACTTAGAAACATGGAAGAGAAAAATATGGAAAATTCTCGCAATTTAGTAGAGAAAGTTCTAGAAAATTCTCAGAAAGTTATAGAAAATTCTAGAAAATTCCAAGAAGAAATATCTAGAATGATTGAAGAATTGGACGGTCGCATTAAGGTGCTAGAACAAATTTATTCTGGGGCCATACCGAAAACGGATGAAATTCGAAATTCTACCAATGCGGGAAGCAGCCAGATGGAACCAAGAAATACAGTGCCCATCTGTGCGGTTCAAAGTAAATGTGACCTGCCAACATTCGACGGAAAGACGCCCTTGGAAGACTATCTGACGCTGCTGGATACAATGGCTACGGTATATGGCTGGACGGAAGCTACCAAAGCAGCCATGCTATCAATAGCTCTGCGCGGCGATGCTTTGAAGGTACTCCAGGCTATTCCTTCGTCGAAGCGACAAAATTACCAAACGCTACTTAATCATCTGGAGATGCGTTTCGGTAATAAACATCTGCAGCCAATATATCGCTTGCAGTTGAAGAATCGTTGCCAGAGGTCAGACGAGACTTTACAGGAGTATGGAGCTGATATCGTTCGTCTGGTTAAGAGTGCGTACCCAACGGTACCAGAAGATGTGTGTGAGACTTTCGCTGTGGAAAAATTCCTGGATGGCCTGCTTGATAGGGATACTCAACAGGCAGTAAAGCTCGCTCACCCGCAAACGTGGAACCAGGCTTTAGCTGAAGCATTAGATTTTGAAGCCGTGAAGCAATCGGTCAAAGGACATGCTCCGTCCGTGTTCTAGGAGTCACGAGGAAGAAGAACCATTAAAAGGAATTATGACGAAATTAGACGAAATGATAACGAAAAAGATGACGGAATTGATGACGAAAATGGAATCCGTGCAAATTAGGCAACCAGGAAGACGATGCACGAAAACCAAAGCCGACGGAAAACTAAAATGGGCCGACGGGAAGAGGCGAACGTCGACCTATGTAGCTGATGCCCCAGTAACACCAGTGATTGTTGCTTCAGTGGGATGTAGACCTAGCAGCTCGTCGTGTATGGGCATGTGAATGGGACCGAGAGATTACTGCTAGATACTGGCAACAATGACAATTCTTCGGCCGGAAGCAGTGGGAAGGACGAACCGGATATATCCAACCAGGTGGACGCCGTACGGCAACTGGGCAAACAGTCAATGTGTTGGGGGAGACGATGGCCCACTTCCGTATTGGTGGTACTGCATTCCAGTATCGTGTAGTAGTTGCAGATATAGAACAAGACGTGATCCTCGGAATGGACATAATGACAGAATTTGGTTTCAAACTGAACTTGCAAGCAGGAGTGTTGAAGGTTGGCAAAGAAGAAGTTATTCTTAACCATAGCAAGAATATGTCGGCCTGCGTAGTGTTGGCAGAAGAAGTAACTGTGGCGAGCCGCAGTGAAACCATGTGGAAGCGAGCGTGAGTGGAGATATTCCCAAAGGGCAAGTTTTAATGCTGGAACCGGGAGCGATTAGCGGTCAAGGTCGTGGAATACTGGTTGCTAAGGCAGTGATACAAGCTGGAGGAAAATTGCCCGTCCGACTGATGAACGTCAATAGATATCCAGTAAAGCTGAGGAAGGGCGTACCTTTGGAAGTTGTGCTAGTGTGTCGTTCGATTGTCAACAAAGAGGATGGGTAACAACAACTCCAGATCCGCTTCCTGGATGGTTGAATAACTTCATTGACTTGTCTTGCAAGGATTTGACAACACATCAACGCCATACCGTGAAACAGCTGCTTGGACGCTACCAAGATCTTTTCCAAGCAGAAGACCGGAACACGAGGGGCAGGACTAATGTTGTACGACATCGAATAGACACTGGAGATGCCCAGCCGATCCGCCAAGCCCCCGAAGATTGCCATTGGCGAAACGAGCCGAAGCAGAACAAATTATACAGGATATGGAGCAGGATGGCGTAATTGAACCATCGAACAGTCCATGGCTTCTCCAGTGGTACTGGTGAAGAAGAAGGATGGTTCAACTAGGTTCTGCGTAGATTATCGACAACTAAATAATGTAACCAAGAAGGACAGTTATCCTTTGCCCAGAATCGATGACACTTTAGATACCCTAGGTGGGTGTAAGGTATTTTCGACCCTCGACCTGAAGAGTGGTTATTGGCAAGTCGAAGTAGAGGCAAAGGATAAGGAGAAGACGCGTTTACGATCGGACAGGATTGTGGCAATTTAACGTCATGCCATTTGGTTATGTAATGCTCCCGCGACGTTTGAAAGATTGATGGAAAACGTACTGAGAGGACTATCCTGGGAAACTTGCTTGGTATACCTCGACGATATAATTGTCTTAGGAAAATCTTTTGAGACCATTTGAAGAATTTGGAGCAAGTATTTCAGCGATTGAAAGGAGCGAATTTGAAGCTAACCCCAAAAGTGCAACCTGTTCCAGAAGCAAGTGCACTACCTCGGCCACGTGTATCAGAGGATGGAGTGTCGGTTGACCCAGGGAAGATAGAAGCGGTCAAGTTTTGGCCGGTTCCGAAGAACAAGCATCAAATAAGAAGTTTTCTTGGCTATGCACTTATTACCGACGATTCGTTCCTGGATTTGCTAACATCGCCAAGCCTCTCACGAGACTAACTGAAGAGGCAGAGATTACGTCTGGGAGAAGAGCTTGCCAGGATGCCTTGAAGAATTGAAACAGAGGCTGACCACTGCGCCCATCTTTGCTATCCACAGGCTGAAGGAAAATTCATTTTGGATACTGATGCCAGCAACGTGGCATCGGAGGCGTGTTGTCCCAAGTTCAAGATGGCCACGAAAAAGTGCTCGGTTACTTCAGCAAAGTGCTGTCGAAACCGAACGCAACTATTGTGTGACCAGGAGAGAGCTGTTGGCCGTAGTTAAGTCTATAGAGCATTTTCATAAATATCTTATGGCAGAAGTTCTTGTTAAGAACCGACCATGCGGCATTGATGTGGTTGCTACGCTTCAAGAATCCGGAAGGGCAGGTTGCCAGATGGATAGAGCGCTCTTGAAGAGTATGACTTTGATTCGGAACATCGGCTGGAACCAGTCATCGAAACGCTGACGCACTATCGAGGAGACCCTGTTCCAAGGATTGTACGCACTGCTGTCGTGCCGAAGACAAAAAATGAAGTAACCTGCTTGAGGACTACTGTCATAGATGATAGATGGACTGAAGACCAAATCCGAGCTGACCAGGAGTCTGACGAAGTTTTGAAGCGTGTGATGGAGTGGAAGATGCAAGAAGCGCGCCTAACTGGGAACGGTAGCACCATATTCGCGAGAGCTAAAATCGTATTGGGCTCAGTGGGCTCTTTGGTAATGGAAAATGGTCTTCTCAGACGAGTGTTAGAAGACGAAGCTGGGACCAATAGCAGACTTCAGATTGTGGTTCCGAAAGCAAGAATTCCCGAAGTTTTAAAACTTCTTCATGATGGAACATCGGGAGGGCATCTTGGAGTCCGGAAGACTATAGAGAAGGTCAGAGAGCGATTCTATTGGGTTAATTGCAAGAATGACGTGAAAGACTGGTGCCGGAGATGTACAACTTGCGCCGCTGCCAATGGACCTTCCCAAAGGAAGAGGGCCCCTATGAGGCAATACAACGTTGGCAGTCCTTTTGAAAGGATTGCGATTGATGTTGCCGGACCATTTCCCACGACGGAATTTGGAAATAAATACATCTTGGTTGCAGTAGACTACTTCAGCAAATGGGTGGAAGCTTACGCATTACCAAATCAGGAAGCTGTAACAGTTGCTGAGACTTTAGTTAAAGAACTTTTCAGTCGGTTTGGTGTGCCGCTTGAACTTCACTCCGACCAGGACGGAATTTTGAATCAGCAGTGTTTCAAGAGATGTGCAAAATATTGGGTATTCGCAAGACCCGAACAACTGCCTTGCACCCGCAATCAGATGGCATGGTGGAGCGCATGAACAGGACAGTTATCAAGTATCTATCAAAAGTTGTCGCAGACACCAGCGAGATTGGGACCAGCAGCTACATCTATTCTTGGCTGGCGTATAGAGCATCGGTCCACGAAACCACTGGCCAAAGTCCATCTAGTGTGCTTTTTGGACAGAGCTGCGCTTACCATGCGATCTTAAGTTCGGCTTTAAACCCGAATGAAGAAGTAGTTGGAGATGACTACGTTTCGAACTTACGGAGGCGAATGGATGATATTCACGATCGGGTGAGGGCGAATATCCATGACGCAAGCGACCGCATGAAGGAACACTACGACATCAGAGCGAATGAAGGCGGATATCAGTCTGGAGACCTGGTCTGGCTGTTCAATCCTCAGCGACGTCGAGGCTTCTCACCTAAGCTGCAACGATCGTGGGACGGGCCTTACGAAGTGATAAAGCGAATTAATGACGTCATCTATCGCATCAGAAAGAACCAATGGTAAAGCAAGAGTGGTGCATTTTAATCGCCTAGCTCCTTATCTTGGGGACAATCAAGAGGACGAGCAGATGGTCCGAGTTTGTAGACTCCCCGAAGAAGAACTCAGCTATGAGGAGTTCATGGACAAGTATGGGAATGGCCGCAAAGTGCGTCATGGTGTAACAACGGAGATTCAGGAGGATTTGTTTTTGGCTCCTGAAGGGTGCGCGTTAGCACATTGTGTTGCTCAAGATTTAAGAATGGGCAAGGGGATAGCTACCGTCTTCAAGAAGAAATTTGGTGGTGTCCAAGATCTCCGAAGCCAGAACCCTGAGGTGGGCAAGGCTCTCCACTTGCCAAGAAAGAAACGGCCTTTATTCTACTTGGTGACCAAAGAAGCCTCAGTTGGCAAGCCAACCTACCGGACGATGTGGGACAGCCTGATAAGTTTAAGAGAGCAGCTGTTGGAGCTGGAGATCAATAAGATCAGGGTGCCAAAATATGCTGTGGATTGGATGGCTTGGACTGGAGGGTCGTAAGGAACATGCTCGAAGAAATTTTCCATATACTGGAATAGAGTTCCTAGTATGCAGCTACAACCCGCGGTCAGCAGAAGGGAGGCGACGGACGGTAGCGTGCTATTTCTTCCGGACCTCGTCGTGTAGGAATGGAGAGAACTGTTCGTATCTTCATGGAGGTGATAGTTCCTGTTCCGGACGGAACAGATCTAAGGAGGAGCAGTGTAACGAGCGCCAACTTTTCAACTGGCGGTTCGATAGGCGTCCCTAGATGGCGCTAGCATAGCGGAAGAAGAACTACCTACGACGAATAACAGAGGGCAGCACCGGGTCGAAGATTCGAGAATATTCTCCAGAATCTTCGAGGACGTTCTAGAAGGCCCCCGAACAATCTGGAAGTTCGCGCCAGCTATAAATAACGCGTCGGGTTGGCCAGGAGGAGTCAATCGATACGAGTTCGATAGTGCGGTCGCGTTTGAATTAGTACATTAGTTAGTTTACATAAATAAAGACATTAGTGGTTAAGTGATATAGTTAATAAGTATTTTTAATAGATTTTAATTACCGTAATAGTGTTAATAGAATAAGTGAATTTAAATATATCGCCTGTGTGTTTTTCTAAAACCCCGACAACGTTTTAAGAACCGAAAAACGTTACAATATGATCTAATTTAAAAATGTTAATACATCGAAAATGAATATATAAATAAGCTATATATTTAAGTGATTCAGCAACTGTTCGGTTATCTAATTGCAATTAGCTATTATGACTACTTTATTTTTCTCTGTGTAGGTCAAAACTTGTATTTATTGAACTGAAGGATTCTGGGAGTAACATAACACTGAAGCTGTCGGTTAGAATAATATTTAGGTTTTACATATATTATTACACATTAATATATTTTTTTTTGATATGGGTTGCATGCATGAGAAACGAGACTGCTAATTAAATAAACGATAAAACTTACGTACTTACTATAAGACTAAACGATAATGAATTACTTAATACATATGAAATTATTGAATATATTGAAATATTGAATTAAATAAATGTATCCAACACAGAAAAAAAGTGGGAAAATTTAAAACAAATTATAAACATCTGTACAACAATTTGTGTAACGTATAGGGACAAAGAAAATATATTTAAAAAATTCACACAAAATTGTAGTTAATAATTTTGCAGATTATATCACACAAACTGTGTGATTTCTTTACAGAATTTTATGTGACTGTACTACACAATTTCTAGTGATAGCATACATATTTTTTTGAGCACCGTCATCTATTTGCGTAAATTTTTACAACTAAAATTTTGATAATGTGTGGAGTATTTTGCATGATATTACAACGAATATTGTAATAAAAGGTGTTAACGTGTGCTACCTAGTACTACAAAATGCATGAGATTTTTCAAACAATTAGAAGTAAAATGTTACACATGCAATGTAAGTTTATTACACATAGTGTAGGTTTATTATATAATCCTGAAGAAAGTTTATTAAAAAAATCTTATTGTTACTAAACATACTTTATTTTAAAAATATGACATACAAAACAAAAATTAAAAAAAACATATCTGCGACATATAACAGTATTCATCTTGGCTTTTACCATAAAGCAAGGCTGGTTGTCATTATAGACTATATAGGAAACAATCTGAATTTCGTCAGCTTGTTCTACCTCAATGGCATGTTTATGTCTATTAAAACTTATAGTTCTTAACGTATTAAAACGTCACGTTTCTTCTGAAGATCTCGGTTCTAAAGTGCCAATATTGCCGTCTTTTGCAGTCTTTTGAATCATTTCTTGTCCAATAACATAATTTCTTGGATTAATATTTACGTAAAAATTTGTGAAAAAGAATGAAAATTTTCATTTTGTCAAAACTGTCTTAAAACTCTCTCTAAACGTTCTTATCCAACATTTCACTAAGTAATAGCCAAACAGCTTATAACTGCGCATAATATTTTCCAATATATTAATGACATACAATACAAAATTTCATGGAAATAAACTATTACTTAACATATGTATTACATGCTTTGCAATATTTTCATGTACTTGCTCTTTTAAGGTGTTAATTATGTGACTGATTACAGCGAATCGTGCTTCAGCTGCTGTTTAATGACAAACAAAATAAGTTGACTTCATTGAAACAGTGCTATAGGGTTAATGATGGTGTGGTAACCGAATTGTTGACTGTAAAATTTGAGTGAATTTTAATATGTTTTCAAAAGGAATTAATATTCGATGAATTTGCTGCAATTTTGTGCCCCTAAAAAAGAAAAATATCGTCGAAATGAAAGTGCCCCCAGGTAGAGTTTATTTAATTGGAATTTAATGCATAAAAGACAAACAAAACATGAAAATTTCCAATACTTATCCCCAAAACAACGGCACGAGAGTTGCCCGTTGCCCCTCCACATTAGTGGTTAATCCGAAAAAATCAAAGGCCACCGTATGCGATGGGGGATGGGGAACTGTTGTGATAACAGTTCCTAAGAAATATTTATCTCAGAAGTAATAGATAATATCTGACAGCTATATCTGCCATGTAGAAAACTTATGTCAAATATGGAAAGTTCGTGTAGTGAAATAGGAGAACCGCCATCTTCAAGACAATTTCAGTACTCGTGGAATATTTCCAAACAAACATTTTTTTGCTGTTAAGGCAAATTTATTTGAATAAAAGATATTATTTTGCAAAAATAGTTTGATCGCCTTAAAGAAAACAGTAATATGTACGGTAAGGTCAGGTAAGTGTGTAGTAAAAATTGCATAGAGGGAAGAAAATGTAACACTGTTCACATAATGACATTTTGATAAATTTTACAGATAGAAGTACGTAATATATGCCCAGTTGTAAGCCTTCAATAGACACCCCCTTTATAATTATCAACGGTTTACTAGAAAAAAAAAAGAAATTTTAAACACTGTCAATACTACACACTTACCCAGCAAAATAGGGTAAGTGTGTAATCGTTCCGCATTTTATATATTAATAGCATTATCCTTTAGTTCGGCCAAGAGCGTAATACTAAACTGATGCCTATTTAATAAGGTATGATATATTCACAAGATATTCAAGTTATTACACGTTAGGAGATGAGAACTTTTATGTGTAAAACTAGTATGAAGTTTAATACATTAGTCTTATAACAAGAGGACGCCCGTATTTCAATTTTAAAAATAAATATAGCCAAACTACACACTTGCCCCGGTTACACACTTACCTGACTTTACCTTATTAAATTACTTTATGTTTAACTGTAATTTACCAAATTGTAAGAAAGTTTTTCCTGAGAGATATAATATTTTTCTTAGTAATATAACAATGTCAAAGATTTTTTCTATGAAACAGACATTTTCCCATTAATATTCACGCAAAATACATGTATTATGGAAAAATTTCTAACATTTCGATATTTTCCTTAAATTTTTACCTCCATTTAATGGGGAAAATTATCAAAAAAAAGTTATGTTTACCAAGAAAAATTACTTCAATTTTTAAGTATGTACAGTCGCTGACATTATTATTTAGCACTCAAACGAATAGCTCGACGCTTTGGTAGTGCTAAATATTATGTACGCCTTAAATAACAAAGTTGTATTAGTGCAACCCAGAGATAAATGAGTAAATTCTAGTAAATCAATAACATTAAAGAATTTGAAGTATTTAAAAACATTTTGAATATTCATTAAATAGTTCACTTACCAGTATCATTAACAAGTTTACAAATACTTACGTAAATTCTTATAAAACTGCGTTAAGATATTACCGTAATGAACCCTAAGTTTCTCAGAAGTAATTGTGACCTACTACTTTCACGTGATTTTCTAAACAATATACTATCGATTATCGTGCTAAATTCCGAAACTTTCTAATAGTGTTATTTTTACTTCACTTTAGAAGTAATTAACTTTTTTCATATAAATACTACTTCATTTCTTATTTGTATTCAGTGTTATTGAAGTCGATATTGCTATTATGTTTAAATATCTGATACTGGATATGATTTTGCAAATAAACCTTTTTTACGGTTCTTTAGTGTTTAATTTACTGTGTGAAAGAAATGCGTAACAATACTTCTTAGTATATCATAAAATAATTCCATTATTACTTTAATTTCTTTCATTGAATTGCTTAGCAGAGTATAAGTGTTGGGTTGCATACTACTGGTTTTAAACCTGGGAAATTGATTTTTACGAAGAGAAACTCTAAGCTTTTTAAATAATTTTATTTTAATTTAACACGAAGAAAATAGTTAGATAATAATTAGATATTGACTACTAAACCTCTACTGACTGGTTTTTCTGTTACACTTAGTTATTATTCTAGTACGATACAATAATAGATAATATTCTTTCTTACGTTAGGAATTCGTTATCTTAGAAGTTCATATGCGTGCCCTTAGAGCAATCAGACCAAGTAATTATTTAGTAGGTTACGATTGATAGAATCCTTAGATAAGGAACCTTAGACCAACTTCGACGATACGAAATCGTATTCTTAGAATAAGACAAAGAAGCTGAATATAATACACGATTAAATTTACGCTTGAAAAATAAGAAAGATTTAAAAAAGTAATAAATTTTTAGTAGTAATTGAAAATAAATGTCGTCTATATGAGAAAATATGAGGTGCGAAATGAAGCAGCTAAATAATATCAGAAAACAAATACATAAATTTAATGCACACAAATTAAGGGTTATCTAAATAGCGAACGTTTATTTTAAAAGTCTCATTTTAAAAAGAAATGCATAAAAAAAACTTAAAGTTAACACTTTAAAGACTACGGTTATCTAACGTAAGGATGGCAATAAAAAATATTTAATAATGTAATAAAAATATATACATATACGTTTTTTTTTATCAATGAAAATAAACATTCTGATTAATCTGAATGCTTTAATTAACTTGGGTATTAGTGAGTTGCTTTCAATTTCACGAGAATAAAAGCAGTCATAGCAGCATATTCATGAATTTTTTAAGTGACAGTTGATCTCTTTGACCTGAAACACATAAAGATTAAGATAAATTTGACAAATTAGTGGATGTCTGGAAAACGAACTAAGAATGGTTCCGTATATTAAGATTTCAAGTCACCATACAGATTTATAGGGCAGTGTTCGTGTATCAGAGGGAAATTCCCTTTTTAGAGGGAGTTTTGAAAGTTAGAGGGAAAAAGTTTTGTTTTAGGGGAATTATTGCATAAAATATTATTATTTTTGCATAAATTTCAATTTTTATTGATTTTTGTATTTTGTTTTTTATTTGCTTTGGTGAAAATGAATCTGTCGTTGTATCGTTACACTTATTTAACTTAATTTAATTAAAAAAAAAGTTAATAAGTTTATATTTTCCACCTAAAAAAGGGAATTGCAATATCAAAACGGGAATTTTTCGTATTGGCGCCGGGAATTACCGATCAAGATATATAATGGACATATACGAACACTGCATAGGGGTGCAAATTAGCAAAAATACAACGATTTGTTAACTTTATAGGGGTTTTAGAATAAACTTTAATATACACAGGCACTAGTGATGTGTATAATCGAATGAAGGAAACGGCGTCATTCGATTATTGACGATTATTCAATAATTTGATTATAATGTTTGAATTATGAATGATGATTCCATTATATCGATCTTGGAAACCAGTTTATTATGCGTGGTGACGTGAGGCTGCTTGGTGTTCGGGTTGATGGTAGATTATCCTGGGACCGGCACTTAGAGCATGTATGCAACAAGTTGAGTAGCGCACATTACGTCATTAATCAATTAAAGCATATTTTACCTAAGCAAAATCAGATTGATGTTTACTATGCATTGACATACTCCATAATGTCATACAGTGTCACTATGTGGGATGTTGCTGCAGGCTGGTAGAGGGATGTTGTTGCGCAGAAGCGCCTTATTCGTTTGTTGTTCGATATACTGTTCGGAGGTACTTGTAAAGATACTTTTATTCGCCACAAAATTCTTACCTTTCCCTGCATCTTTGTGTACAAGTGTTTAACTTTTGTTAGGCAAAACATAGATAAATTCAATGAGTTTAGAACATCGCACCAATATAACACAAAAAATGGACACGACATCATTTATCCGAGACACAATTTATGAAAAGTCCCCCTCCTACATATGCGCAAAATTATATAATAAGTTACCGGATACATATAAAACCTGCTCATCAATTCATATGTTTCAGGAAAAAGTTAGGGACTATTTGTCATTGCATGCCTTTTACAATGTTAATGAATATCTTAGTATGTAGGTTTTATGGTAATCAAGTATGTTTTCATGTATTCTGTCTTGTTTTCTGTTTTCTTTTTTTCAATGTACCAATCAGAATTTTTCCCTCGGATAGAAATATAGAAACCCCACCTATTCTAATACAGTATTGCATTATACGCACCACCTGCATTGCACGTGTATCTGTTTTCGTGTTTGATTCTCCGTATTAACATATCCAAACAACCACCAAATGTGACTGACTTGCAAAGTGTAATCTGTTTTATTAAACGTTAATTCCAGTGGGCATAAAAAATTTCAACATCTTAAAGATGTATTGGGAACATCTATTTACGCAATTAGTTTAAACTTGAATCAAATAGCATAAACATTCACTTAATTTTATAATGGTTCTCAAAAAATCATTTTAAAATTGGTACGTTTAGTTGAAACCAAAACTTGTGAATGAGTGGTTAGCATATTTATAATTGAGAAAACGTCTTAAAGAGAGAAATATAACCACTAAGAAATAGGAGTTGCATATTACAAAGACGTTGTGTTTAGAAAATGGTGTTAAAACACCCAATAGATCGCATTCATTTATTTAAACAGCTAGTAAATTTGTCTAGTCTAGATCAAATAAAATGTGACTAGAAGTATTTTATAATTCCACGTGTCAGTTGGACAAAATAACCCCTTAGCAATAGACAATACTTGACTATCTTTGCTCGTCAAATTTAACTTCTATAGTTCTCGACAAAATAACACGAAAAGAGTGTGGAGCTCTCCTGACTATTAAATTAGTCAAAAAAGTGTTAAAATTTTCAACAGTGTATGATTCCCTTATGGGCTGTAGATTGCACTCCGCACTAATTATTTTGTTAGTTCGAAGGACCAATGAAAGTTGACTTTGTGTAATAATTTCGTATATTTAATACTAAATAAAACTTAAAACTATTAACAAATTCAGTAAAATAGGTTTAACTGTTGTTTACGTTGTGAAATATGTGAACACCGCAGCTGAATTCTGTTGATAATGGGAGGTACTGACTGTACGCTCTCCGACGGTACTTTATGTTGTAAACTATGTGATCACCGCAGCTGAATGCTGTTAATGATGAGAGGTACTGGTTGTACTATCTCCGACGGTACTACTCTTAAATTGATAGTGGCGATGCTGGGAATGCAAAAAGGCTCAACTACTAATTAAACAATGTAAATTTGCTAGGAAAACCAACTAATGTCCGTGCAGGTAAATAAAGGGATTAGAATATGTTAAATTTGTGATTATGCTAACGTATGCCCTTCAATTGGGAATTTACCCTAATCAGAATGAAAGAAATACAGGGTATTCCACGTAACTGGTTCATTAAAAGTTTATGATGTTCTATTATTTACTTATATTTGAGATTTTAGCACCAGTATCTGTTCGATTGGGTCTATAAATATAAAATACCTTAACCAAAATATCACTTCCGGTTCACCGGAAATGGATGTCAACTTTGTTATTTTAAATAGAATGATATAATTTTTTATTCATTTTTGGATTCTACAACTATAAATACGTCAGCTTTCATTACCTATTCCTATAGCTATATGTTGCCGTTTTTGAGTTATTTAAGTTTTTCATTTTTTTTAGTCATAATCATTGCATCATTGAGAAATTAATATCTCGGTTAATACTGCAAATAGAGACTCCAAATTTGCTATGTTATAAATGTAGATATAACTCCAAGAAACGGTAAGCACACTTTACATTCTAACATACAGGGTGTTCAAAACTGAGGAATAAAGTGACATATTTTCAAATGCAGAAAACTCATTTTTTTTAAATAGAACACCCTGGTTTAACAAAAAGTCGTTCATATCTTAAAATCTATTAAAGATAGGTATAGGGAATGCTCATATAAAGTGATAGGGGATGATATTTACTTCCTAATTCCGAATTAAAATACAGGGTGTTCTATTTTAAAAAATTGAGTTTTCTGCATTTGAAAATATGTCACTTTGTTCCTCAGTTTTGAACACCCTGTATGTTAGAATATAAAGTGTGCTTACCGTTTCTTGGAGTTATATCTACATATATAACATAGCAAATTTGGAGTCTCTACTTGTAGTATTAACCGAGATATTAATTTCCCAATGATGCAATGATTATGACTAAAAAAAAGAAAAACTTAAATAACTCAAAAACGGCAACATGTAGCTATAGGAATAGCTAATGAAAACTGACGTATTTATAGTTGTAGAATCCAAAAATGAATAAAAAATTATATCATTCTATTTAAAATAACAAAGTTGACATCCATTTCCGGTCAACCGGAAGTGATATTTTGGTTAAGGTATTTTGCATTTATAGTTCCAATCGAACAGATACTGGTGCCAAAACCTCAAATATAAGTATATAGTAGAACATCATAAACTTTTAATGAACCAGTTACGTGGAATACCCTGTATACCTGGGCCAATTAACAGAAGTATAGATAATGAAAACTAATAAATACATATAATAAAACCTTAGGATACACAGACGTAAATAAATGAAGGTAAAATCCCAGGAATTAATATGATGTATAGTAAATAAACCCTACTTGAGATTAAAGATTAATAACTACACTAGATAGTAAGCAATAATAACTATAAATTTGGGCTTTTCCTAAAGCTTGATCCTACAAGGGTAAATATGTAGTTGCTGGAAATATGAAATATAGACAAATAGGTCATTACATTAGCAATTGGAGGAATAATGATACAATGGACGATTATCGAAATCATTCGATTATGCTCATCAGGCACACATTAGTTCTTTATTTATCGAAGCTAATTTTATTGCAAGCCCTATATACTTACCTGTATCATTGATATTTACATATAGTTGCGACGTGCCCATTCTGAATATGTGGATATAACATAAATGTGATAATAATATTTACCCCTAATCGGGGGTGAAAATTAAATCGAAAAATTCAAAAAAGAAATGGGCGTTAAGTGATACGTCTTTGAAAAGATTTTGTTATTAGCAATCTTTTGGCGCTTTATTTTTTAAAATCGGATCATGTTTTCAAGTTTATCAAAGTTTAAAAATATCGAAATTTTAATCTGTTAGATTGTTAGATGAACATTAAAAGTGGAAGCAAATTACTAACATTATAACATCTGTAATTTAGAAAAGGTGCAAATGTAAACATTGATGTAAAAAACAAAATAATTAAAGGTATTTATTTGAAAATGTGGTTTTTGCCTTCTACTTTACTTTTCTAAAAAGATTTAGTTTTCAACTTGCTTCGGACGATGTTCGTAGCGCAAGAAATCATTGGAGCACTGAAACACAGCAGCTGAATGTATACAATAATTTGAAGAGTGAGAATTATAGGACTAAAACAGAGACAATTGTTACAACATCGAAATTAACGGGAGTGCCGTCTTACGGAACGACGTGCAAAAAATCAGAATGGTGTATTTAAAAGAATTACGAAGGATAACCGAAGAAAATTAGTGTGGATGGTTTTAATATTGTGAGAAGGGAAAAGTACCGGTTCTACAAAAGAAATTAAGTTCCCACATTGCGAAGTTTGTCCAATTACTTAGAGAAAACAATAATAATCCCGCTTTTGGCAGAACTGTCCCGAGTTTTAACAATTTGTCTCGCAGTGTTTTGCACAAGTCTCACTTTTAATAAAATATTTGTTAACACTATGATTTACGGCTTTCAGGCGCAAAAGAAACGAGATATTGCATTTTATTATTATTTTTGTCCATTCAAACGTCAAGTATCAACTTATCAACGTTAAAATCTGGTCACTTCAGGTTATACTGCCATTACATAATTTCGATTCTAAAGTCTCCAATTTTATACATATGAAGCTTCAAATCTCCTTAAACTTATACACACAGGGTTTGGACTACGGATTCACAACAGTGTTTAAATTTTGTTTATTACATTATTGTTTGGTCTAACACCTTTCTGCTCAACCTTTGCGTCATAATTATAAGTTCATTTATGATACAGGCGAGGTACTACGTGAGTCAGTTTGCTATGACGTCACGACTGTGTTGCAAATTTTCTCTTTATCGAAGCATAAACAAACCGGTAGGTTATGTAATTCCCAAACACTTTTGACAGGTGAACAAACAAACTCTTCAAAATAACATTTCCCGTTAATATTAGGGATGATTATTTTTGAAAACCAAGATTTAATACCAGTGGAAAAAAATAACAAAAAGGCATGTGAGTACAATGCATTTAATCGGAATCATTATCGCTTAAAGTTTTCACAGTAACTAGTAGTATGCAAGTTTCTTCTCTATCCAAACCAATCTCTCTGCTTCACTACTTCTTTATTTACAATTTCAATTTGCAGCAATTTGCTCTAATTCTTTGTCTCTATTTTTCCATTCAAATCATTAAACATTCAAAGAAAACGTAGCCTCGTCGGAAAACAGTAAATTATATGTAAAATATTGGTAATTATTGCAAATATCCCTCACTATTTCGCAAAATTCTATTCTACGGTTAAAATCCCCGTCGAATAATTCTTGAAATAATTGTGGTTTATATAGATGTAAACCTAAAGTTTTTAATTAATAAAACACAATTATTTCAGATCTACCACAATTTCGCTTTTATTTCGTATCTCATCTAACATTCAAACTCAAACTCAACTAAATTATCTAATACGTTATACTCTTTGAATTCTTAGCGTAAACACAAACGGCCAGACGATGATACTCGATACCGCTGATGAATGATTTGTGGATTTGTGCACAAGGGCTGTACAGTAAACCTCAGGAGTAATTGCAGTGCAGCGAACTCCAAAAATAACGACAAAGGCACCAAAGCTAACATGGATATTTATCACGCTTCAATATTTTGGCTACTGATCGGCAATTTATGTCATTGTTCAGTGCGAGGAATGTAGCAGAAGTTTGTGAAAATTCCGCAATACCTTGAGCAATAAGTTCATTAGTCGCAACTTTTGATTGTCCGCTTTAGGATAAATTTCTAACATTTTCGATTAAGTGGGTGCCGATTTTGATGCAAATTATTAAATTAATTAGTATTTCCTTATGCGCTTTAACGCGGACAGAATTTCAATACTTACGTTCTTTTTCAATGACTTGCACCTTGCACCATTATTAGTGTTTGGAAATTACAAAACTAAAATCTGACAGCTTAAGTCAAGTACTGAATTTTAATTCCACACCATAACTACATATAAACTTGAATTTAAAAAGTAATAATTAAATATCTTTGTCAAATATAGGGATGCTAAACCTTAATACTGTACTTCTTAACTAGGGTTCTATTGAAATTTGTAAAAATATACAGGGTGTTTCAGTGAAAATAATAAAGTTAACATTATTTCCGGTTAAACCGGAAGTCTGATTGATACGAATAT
>RXPK01001048.1:0-53863 GCA_004143645.1 Protaetia brevitarsis | reverse complement strand
ATTAACCAACCTCTAATTTAATTCGTAATTCGTGCCTGTAAACTGCATTCTTTTGATATTCTATGTAAGTTTTAATATTGCTTAAATAAAACCAGTTGCATCAACAACAGACGAACTATCTGCAGGCTTTGCATCATCCTACACTAGCACTTTTCTACATCATTTAAAAATCAAATAACCTACGAAATCTCCTAGTATTATACAGATTTTTGTTCTCCTCCTTCATGTGTTCTTCGTGTATCCTCCTTCTTTTTATTCTTCAATTAATATGCCATACTTGCCATCGAATATAATGATAAAAGTATTTTGGCGCCGTAAATGTCAAACCAGTCTTCTCTTCGTACCGCCCGCAAGCCACTTAGATACATTCCAGGACATCGAATTCAAAAAGATTTGTATGTAGTACGTATGTGCGCGGCGAAGGAATGTTTATAACTCTTCATTGTGCTCCGTCTGGGAGTTTTTATGCGTACTTAAGATTTATCTTAACGCGGCAATACTTTCTAAAAAAATATTTTTACGTGCATTAAGAGATCGTGAGTCGTTCTTGACCTCCTCATCTACTTGAAATTGTTTTCGGCGATTTAAGAGAACAGAAAGATAGATCTGGTCGTTTCTTATACTTTGTCTCAAAATTAGGAGTAGTGATTTAAAAAAGTCGCGTCAAAATGAAGTCTTTTCATTGGCTTTCGCATAAGTTGGTACACATAAAAAAGAAAAATTCTCTGGAAATCGTTTATCAGTCAGTTTTATCATTAAACTGTATATACAACCTGTTAATAGTATTAAAAAAATATATATAATAAATCAATAGATTCTTTAAGTAGATCTACTACGACATTTCGCTGCTATCATATGCTAACGTCTCTTACAATTTTGAAATGTTACTTGTTTCAACCTTGACGAAACATTTAAATCTAAAGTTAAATTATGATAGTTCACAAATGAACTTAAAGAAAAACATTCGACAAGTTAGAAGCAACGCAGAAAATCACTGTTAAAAGGTAAATTTCTTTAATATACAAATTCAATGTATGTAGTCTTACTATAATGCGCTTGTTAGAACTACATGAATAAAAAAGCTCTCAGTGTTTCCAAGTGTAAAGTTTTGCAATTCTAATAATAAAACTCAGTAACGTACCTGATGACAAATGGTAATATATATCAGAAAACGAAGTCGTTGGTCGGATATAACCCCTAGATCTTACCTGCGTAAGTCTTTGTATAGAGAATGCCTCAATAGAGTAATCAAAAATCAGCGTTTCTTGGTCGTCGTAAAGTTACTACTGACACTTATGAGTGCTATCTTGATCTTTTTTTTCTGACACATTATTAATAGCAATAGATCTCGCGTAGATTTACAGTCGGAGATTGAAAGACTTTGCCAGAGATTTCAAGTATTTTGCATACAGCAAGACGCGCTTTCAAGTGCAACAGCAGTCGTTAATAAATATTAAACATAGTGGCCACAGTGACCCGTTGGGGAGCGAAGTGCAGTATGTTATCGGACTGTAACCGTTTTAGTGACGTAGCATGACCTTTATAAGCTAGATGCTATTAAATCAGTTGTATTCGACATCAAATCCTTTGAGCTGAACTTGATATTAGTAATTTAGTGATCTAGGGTGTCGAATTCTTTGTGAAGTGTATAAATAATCACTTTACCTCGAGCATCTGAATGTGTAATGATTTGTGTATTTCTGCCAATTTGTCACAGTCGATCTACAGTCATAGCCATGCGTGTTTTGTTGATATCAGGATGCTGTAACACGATTGTAGATCTTATTTGTTAGAGCAAGTGTTTCGAATATCTTGAAGCAACTGCCACAAAATTGCAATCGGCGAATAGTTGGAGATATCACATTTAGCACCTTTTTAAATATGGTATTATCTTACTGATCTTCCAGCAATCAGGGAACTTCGACGTGCGAATTGCTAAATTAAATATAGTGGTAGCGGATGGCAACGTATTGTGGCATAATCCTTGATTAAAAAATTTGGAAGTTCATCATTTACCAGATGTAAATCAGCTTTAGGAGCTTAATAGATGTCAGCACATCGGAAGTCGAGAACAGTCTGTACTAAGTGCTCAGCGGCTAAGGATGTGGATGTAGAAGATGGTGTACATGGTTGATAAACAGCAGCGAAAGATTCGGCAAATGCCTCGACTATAGCTTTTGCATCCGTTAACTCAGCGTCTCCAAAGCGCAGTATATAGTGATTTTAGAATTTCCAGATTTCTGGCCTACATATTTCCAGAACACCTTGGTGTCGTCAGCAATCTTATTTTGTATGCTAGCTGTGTACGCTTGTGGCGTGGTTGCTCAGATTTAACCAGCCTCCAAATTCTAACAAACTCATCTCTGTTAGAGATTCGTCCAGTAGATTTTCCACCTGCTGTGGTAATGTTCTTTCAGCTTAATAACTTAATAGCATGAGTGGAGTACCAGACAGGGAATGAACGGTTAGATGCCAGAGTATGTTGGCACGTGTTTATCCACAATGGAAAATACTGTTTGGTAGAAATTTACAAAAGCACTATCTACACAAGTAAAAGCTTCCAAAAAGCTCCAGTCAATATGGCTTAGCTCGGCGTTAAGCGTCTTGAATATTCGCTTGTATACGAAATTATACCTGGGGAAGAGGTTGGAAGGAAATTGACTTAAATAATTGCAATGTGTATAAAAAGATATATACTGTTGTTATAGCGACTTGAAAATGTTGCCAATACAGCAAGGAAACGTCGCAGTAGCAGTAAAGGTGTACTAGAAAAATCAATTGATTTATTATCCTAACCATACTCCCAATGAATTAAATTGATTACACAATCAAAAGGTCAAAAAAAAAACGGAGGAAAAATGATATGGAATCATAGACATATCGAAATGTAAAATATGATGGGATAATGAACGATTTGATATAATCATTGACAATTACTTTAGAAAGCAATGACTTAAATGAGTATTACCAAATAGTGATGAACACTAATTATTAACGTGAGCGCGAGAAAGGCCAAAAAAAATATATGTATTGTTATGGTTTATTGAATTTATGTTATTGAATTGTACCGTTTCTAACCCTTTTTGCGACAACTGGTGTAAAACTATGTATAAGGTGCAGTTTGAAGTTTACTATTTAATATTTATTCACGGTGCGAAACTGAATATCCAGTAACTTTTGCTATCAAATGTTGCATATGCTGATTACTAGCCGACATTTAAGCGTAGAATCACATAAGTACAAAGTTCAGATGGACGAGGAAATTTTGAAATTTAAAATTAAACGTATTTATATTTCTGTGATGAAAACAAATCGCAAAACTTAGAATTACTAATTGAAAACGTATTTTTTGTCAAATAAGCGCACTCACGTAACTTACCTGAGATAAATCTTTTTCTATTTAGGTTGTTTTACACTGATAACTATTTCGAACCACATTTTAAATAAAAACCTAATTTGTTTTAACTTAAACTTTCTTTACCTTACAAAGTCGATCAACGACATTGATACTTGATATACCGGGCGTCCACACTTAAGTGTGCACTTTTTGTTTTTTTTGAGGTACAGAATCGGTGAAATTGAGAAAGTAGTACTATTTTTTATAGCGGTTACAATTGTGAAAACAAAAAAAGCAATTGAGCGTCGCGTTCTCTAGATATTCGTCCAAAATGATTATTTTTTAACTGGAAATCTTTTTCTATTTACGTTGTTTTACACTGATAACTATTTCGCACCACATTTTAAAGTAAAATCTCATTTGTTTCAACTTAAACGTTTTCTTTACCTTACAAAGTCGACCAACGACATTGATACTTGATATACCGGGGTCCACACTAAAGTGTGCACTTTGTTTTTTTTTTTTTGTGAGGTACAGAATCGTTCAAATTGAGAAAGGATACTATTTTTTGTGGCAGTTACAATTGTGAAAACAGAAAAACAATTGAGCGTCACATTCTCTAGATATTCGTCCGAAATTATTATTTTTTAGCTGGCACGCCCTGTATATATTTTTTTGCAATTTAAAAGAGAATCGCAAACTGAACAAAAAAGTCTTAGTATACTATTATAAAAAAAAATGTCAAATAAAGTAGTTACCGAGAAATCTTTATCTTTGTTTTGTTTGCATGAAATCGATATACCCATGGAAAATTAAAGCGTCACATTCATTAGAGCTTTTAATTTAATAAACAAATAAAAATAAATACGAAAATAGTCAAGAAAATTACTCAAATTAAATGTTCAAAGACACCTCCTTCCATTAGTGTGAACACCCGGTATAAGAGTTCTTTCTCACAATTTCACTTAAATTAAGCACTTTAACATTGAATATTCGATAGGAGGTCGTTGAACAACAGCCCTCCATAGCGTCCTCGTTTATACTAAAGATGAAAGGGGGTATCTTCCTATTCGTATTTTTTTAACGTCAAAGTGTCCTCTAAGCTATTGTAATTAGACATTCTTCCTCTGGATGACATCTTGCATTAAAGAGGATACGCTTGTGATTTAAGATTAATGAATATAAAGCACACTGGGATAATTAACATTTAATTAGGTGAAGCATTATATTTAAGAAGTTTTTTTGTAATCCGGGTGTGTGCTACTTTGTAGCATTACAATATATTAAAGAAAATGCAATCAAAATAATTAAAGAGAAAAATAATAATAATATGAACACTAAAAAAAAAACTTTGATCAATTAAAGTTATGGTTTAAATACTCTTGTAAGGAGTAAAAACCATAACAAACTAAAAGCTGACGCACAATGAGTTGAGATTATGCAAGACCTTTCAGCAATGAATCTTCCAGCTCAATAACTCGTTAAACCAAACTACCAGTACTTTGCCGCTATGAGATAAAATTAATTCGTCATTATATAAATTTAATTTTAAATAAAATTACGAACTAGTATCATATTGATGGATGGGTGAAATCTTATAGTACATATGTAACTTATTTTTATTTACAAGTATGTTGGTTTTTATTTAGCCATGTGGTAACATACACCTCCCAGTTCAATGTTGTCCTTACTTGTAGCTATTAAGGTAATCATTAACATATAATGTAATCAACGTGTCACATAAATGTTGGGGCAGGTCATTGATAAATAAAGAAAACAGTACTGGACCTAGTATCGAACTTTGGCGTACTCCAATACTAGATCTTAAGTAATAATAATATAATAATAAGAATTACAGCATCTCATTGTATTCTGGTTTCTATAATTGATAGAATCCATTCAAAGGCATTACTCCTAATTCCATAATTACATACTTATATTATCTAATAGAATACCCAGTGAACCAAATTCAAATTTCCCGCAATTATTTTTAGAAACTTCAACATTAAAGCATGAAATTACCTACGATGTGATATTAGATTAATAGTTATTTGAATACCTTTAAGTTGAAGTTACTAAATATAATTGCGGGAAATTTGAATTTGATTTACTGGGTAACATGGATCACGCAATCAAAGACTTTACTTAGATCTAGGAACATAACATCCTGCTTCCAAAGATGTAACAACAGAGTCATAAAAACACATGATAACGGTGGACATTGAGTGCCCTATTCTGAAAATATGTTGGCAGTTACAGAGTAAATTACTTTTAATTCAAAACTCCTTCCGTCTGTTTAAGAAACAATATAATCAAATATTTTTGAAAGGACGATGTTAAGGCAATAGGTCGGTAATTATAGTATAAAATAGTGATTAATATGATGCTATGTAATATTAATACTGGCGCATACATTGTACTTAGTTGAAATCTACTTTATTTTCATCTTACATACGAATTAAATGGCCTAATTTTCGATCTATATTAATCCCCAGATAAGACTTTTCAGAGGATAATCGTAGAGCATCTATATTATATAAAATATTATTGGAATATTTAAAAATGAATATTCTTAGATTATTTTTATAATTATCCTAGGAATAATTGTATATGTATAAAAATGTTCTAAATATTCGTAGAATATTTTGTTAATAATTGAAATATATAAATGCGTAAATGCACGTCTAAAGAATATCTAAAGAATATTCTAGAAATATTCCCTGGTGTTTGGCATAGGAATTACTACGAAATGACAGTTTATTTATTTCAGTAGCAGAGTAGGAACATTTTTTTAACAATCTTCTGTTAGGAATGATACGTTTGTTCCAAATAGCCAGTTCCAAATTCATTTCGTCTCATTTCCTATAATACGGAGAGCACCCCTTACTTGGCTCTGTTTTAACAAAAAATAGCGCTTACATGTTTGTCATTCTTTCCGATACACATTTATCGCTTTAGCTTCAAGTCACGCTGCTCCTTTTATCTATCTCACTGGTTCCGTCTGAAACCATTTCAACGGTCGTTTTGGTAATTCTAACACGTAAAAATTGTAATCATCCTTTGTCCACGGATTACGTCCAACGATCGCTCGCTACAAGCGGCCTGTCGGGCACGCACTCGTCCCCGAGGCCCAGTTAACTCAACGGATAGGAATCGAAATCCTCTAGAAGCGTTTGCCTTCGCAACTGGAGAATTCAAAACCGGTGCACTCGGCAAAAGTCATGAATCAGCGGAATGCGAAGTTCGTACATACCACAGTATGTGCGAGCATAACACACTTATATACATCTATATGTTATTGCTTTAACTCGGCACATTATGTACATACATATGTGATTTATCGGTGTGTATTTGTTTATTGGTGAGTGGCCCACTTAAGGTGGCTGATGGTGTATTTGCGAGGAACGCATGCCAATACGTATCGAAATTTGTAACACAGAAAGAACTTTATTGTTCAAATAGCAACATTTATTGTCTCTAATGGTATTTTTAGGAAACAAATTAAGTATAGTTTGTCCGTAGATATAACGATTTGACTTATTCACTAGCACTCGCACTTCAGAAAAGAAATGCTTACCCAATCCTTCTAGCGCAGGTGGTTGACTGGAACTTATTCACAAAGATTATTATGGCAAACGTCTATTATAAAAAAAAAGAAACATATCTATTCGATTTTAAAATATATTGATATGCATACATATGTATGCTCCTTTTTAATGAGATTTTCGTCTTTTTCTAAATGACAAAAACTGTAATATACACTAAAGTAAAAATATAAATAATAACTAAATAAGATTAGTATTATTAAAATACCAAAATAATAACAATGAAAACTAACACTCTTACATTACTTAAATTTTATCGAATTCGTGGGCTGCAATATTTTATTTATTTAATTCTGGTCAGGTAAAGACAAATAGTAAACCGGTGTTTATTTGACAATGATGGTCGAGCGGTGGGGCATCAGCGTTGGTGAGGAGTTTCTAAACCCAGAGCTACAAACCGGGGTTTACCTGTAAAGAAAAGCCACCTGAGCACTCCGGTCATCTTTAATTATAGCATATAGCAGGTTACACAGTTAGCTGTCAGAATACAACTCTAACAAACACGGTTCTCCCGAAATTTAATCTTCGTTGTGTTCGGTTCACCCAAACTTCGCTATGTCCTTGTGATTCGGGAGCTCGTGAGGCGCGAATCCCCCGCGGTTCACAGAAGGTGCATGCGAAACCGCCCGGCGGCTTCCCCGTGCCCTTATTTTTACGACCCCCGGGTCGCCCAGCGCCTGCGATCAACTGTGCCGTGCGGATCCCCCACGTCACTAAGCGTGCCCCGCTAGGACGACTAGCTTTTCCTAACTAAAGCCCTTAACTCAGGCTATTTCGCAAATCTAATTTCTTACTCTATCTTATGCTAAAATAACAGGAATGCTCTGTGATTAGACTCACCTTTAAACGGGTCACAAACCTACACTCACTGCACCACGACTAATTCGTCACTCTACTCTAAAGTATATTATCGGAATTCAACCGTCTCAGCGTTTTGTTTATTTGACTAGTCGGCGTGCCGTAGCCCTTATAGCGTTAAAGAAACGGCTGTCGGCATCGGTATCAAATTTCAGGCCTCGTCCATCTACTTATCAAAATGCTTCATGTACGCACGAAGCCGAAGCACAGATTTATTAACATTTGGCGAATTGTCATAGTTCAGCCGAATTAAATTGAGCCTGATATTTTTTCTCGCTTTATTTATGAAATTTGTAAAAGTAATATTAAATTAATTTGATATATCCAATTTTGATCTTGATGCATTAGATATTTTAATAACTTGGCATTATCCATAACAATGACACTTTTTGGAGGTGAAGACGGTAGAAGCTTTTTGACGAAGGAAGACAATTTTATATTCTTCGTGAACAATAAGACATCACCAGCCATCCATAGATCCCGCATGTGTAATAATAATTAATTTCCCGCTAGGAACAGGAACACATTACCGAACCATAATTCCAACTTTTCTTTATAATATCATGGGTATCATACCAAATTTAGTCCAAGTAGAAAATAAAAGGTTTCTCTTCTCTAAATGCCTTCAGTTTCGTCAGGTATTCATCGCGCTGTAGCTGTAGTCTTCACACTGAGAGAAATATCCTTTTCATTTAAAAGGAATTGCATTAAACCAACAGTTTTGCGTTATCTATATGGCCAACATGATTTGGTGTTTCCCTGAAAAGGAATATAATTTTAAATTCATGCATTTCTTCGGAAATAATATATTTTTCGTTGAAACAGTTTATTCTTTTAAGTGAAAGATATTGATAGTTGGTTCAAGGCCTCTTTATTTTGAACTTGAAAACTGTGCAGATTGGCAGAAAACCGTAAGCATTTTGATTCAAGAGGTTTTTCCTTTTCTTATAATATTTATTCATTTTAGACTTAAGCATAAACACAGCAAAATGCCGTGATCATTTTCAATCTAAATGAAAATTAATGATCTCCAAAAACCCCATGCACTAAGGAGGGATTTGCCGTTAGAATGTTGTAAATCCTAGTAGTATTGGAAGTTGGTCGCAGTGACCGTCCTAGCACTCTATTGTGCCGTTAAAGAAATTGTCTTTTCAATGGCGATGACTCCTATCAGATGCTGTTTTGGTACATATACCAGATTAGTATGTTACGATTGTAGTTTCCAGCCTATTTTTTGCGAAATATTATGTTACTGGAATGAAATGCGAGATGCGCCATCTATGCGACAATTTCTCAACTACACATAAGTATATCTGCTCATCTGCTGGACTATATGGGGAGAAAATTCCTATACGAAAGTAAAATGCGATATTTATTTTTACTTCCATGTAAATATTTAGTTAAATTAATAAATACTGCGCTACCTTCAAATAAATAAAGTAAATAAAACCAAAAGTTAGAAAACTTTTCATTTAATGCAATCTCTTTTCTCAGTGCACGATTCCCTAATTTTTCGCCGCTTGTCAACTATACGATATTTAAAGCTGTTTTAAAGCTTTTCTTTCAAGGAATTGCACACACTTTGGAATATAGGAACTTTGTTTTGTAGAGCTTAAGGTAATAATGCATTATGGTATACACAATCCATTACAAAAGGCATTCTTTTAGATTGTCGGTGCTAGTAAGGGAACCGGCAAGAAAAACTTACCATGATTTTTTTTAACAAAAAGGGGATGAGAGGAGGAAGGTGATTTTATAAATAAATAAGATAATGGAATTAATTTTTCTACAATACTGCTGAAAGTAAACTACGCTGCAAAAAAAAATTATTATCAAAAAATGTTACAAAATTTACCTTACAGGCAGCTTGTATAGGTTAGTATAATAATGTTTTCTAAATATATGCATACTAATTGTATCGCACGGATGTCTAACACAATAGCGTCATGTTGCGTACATTTATTTTTTTTGTCCAGTAAAAATGCCGTTAAACTTTCAAAATGACCATAAACGATAATATGTATGCATCTAGAACTGAGACGTGTTTATTTATCGGGTGTTCGTTTTCACATGTACCTACCATGTCCCGAATGTTTTATGTGTATATGGTTCACCTTTTGTCTTAAAATGGTGCTCACATGTACGCGACAACCGAATTATCCAACGATTAAGTCATGCACGGCAGCCAATGCACGCATAACATTACGTAAAACGCGAAATGAATATTGAAATCGGCAGAATGTAGTCACCTGGTAAATGCAGGCAGTGCATTAGAAAAGACTGGAAACACTCAAGTGGGATTATTTTCTTTCTAAGTACAGAAATATAATCTAGTAACAGTAAATTAACCAGGGAATAGGGAAAAAAGAATCAAGAAAAGATACTTACTATCGACGTCTTTGATGTTCATGATCATTTTTGCGATAAATCTCTTTGTTTTCATCTTTAATTGTAAACATTTTACTTATATACAGGCTATTATTTAGTTAATAAATGGAATATTATATATTTGCTAATTTATAAATCATAAGATTAAAATATTTACAATTAAAACAGAAAGCGTAGTTACGGTATTTTTCGCCAAATTCACTTCAAGGTCATTATTAGGCGACCCAATAACAAAGGCGCCAACACTTCTTGTTTTATTTCTCAGTTGTTCTAATTTTACGCAAATGCCTTTGCAAAAACGTTTAGACTACAATGTGTACTTATTTTCGATTATCCTCAACGTTTTCTTAAAATCAATGTCAGAACGATGACTGTGGAGCACCCTTTCTTCAGAACAGCAATAGGGAGAAGCACAAGTCCTGTACATTTTATTAGCAATAACGATACGATGAAAGTGGGTTTATACAGTCGAAATGACGCCTGGTAGACAGAAATAACGGGTCCGTTCATAGAGTTATTGCTCTTGCTACTGTGGTGATTCCTACAATAGACCATGCGCCCCGCCTGGTGGCATATTCTATCGGTTCATTGCATTTAGGCATTTTTCCTTTGATGTTTCATGGTAAGCCGTTCTTGAAATCACAATCATACGCAGTCTGGTTGTCGGTTATTCGAGCCATATAGCAGAACTGATAATCTATGAACTATCCGAGCTAGTTCAATGACTGCATTGCCAGCTTTATGCTACAGTTGCTTGCAGGTGAGAGTTTGGCACGTAACTCTTAGGGCGCGCACAAACTGAACTCTTTTTTTACTTAGTAAGTGATTGTACGTGAAGCTTGACATGTGATAATCGATGGAAGTGGGTTTATACCCTCGAAAGAGCGCTGATGACGCCTGGAAAGCACAAACTCGGGTCCGTTCGTAGAGTTAATCCCTTTTCATTGCTCTTGGTAGTATGGTGATTCCTACAATCGACCATGAGCCCCTTCTGGTGGCATATTCTATCGGTTCATGTATAGTGTTAACTAGAGACCGGATTATATGCAAAGAAAAACTGGAATATATGTGCATATATATGCATCGATTTTTGAGAAAATATGCATAAACCGTGGGATATATGCAAAAAATTGCGACAAATGCAAAATTTTTACATAAAATAAATAAGAGCAGAAATTTAAACATTAACTTTATTGCACAAAATTTTTTCACAACATATTTCAAAACAATTTTATAATTAAATTTTTTTCAAATTGTGTTAAAAGAAAGTTTTGTCATATATCATAATACATATGGTTTCGAATTGAAAAGCTTCTTTCAACATCCACAGATGTAATTGGTGCATTTTTTTTAATTTGCAATCATTCTAAACTAAAATTAAAGTCGAATCGTTTACTGTTTCATCTTCCAAATTTTCTTAATTTCTTTCAATTTCAAATACCTCGCATTTTTGTTATCATTTTTAAATTATCATATATAGAATTACCGATTGTACCGATGATTGAACCGATCAGCACCTATGCATTCAGTAGTATTGAGCAAAAGAACTATCGGCCACCACGAGAACTAACCTCTCGAAAGTGCAAAGATTAGCATGTGTATGCATAACGGGGCTATGAGAACCTGCCCAACAGCAGCTATTGAAGTAGTATGGATCTTTCCCCCCTCCACATAGTAGTAGAGGGTGTGCAAAAAGAACCGCACTAAGAAGGTCAAGGAAGGAATGATTAGGCATAGGCCTCAATCTCCTGACGGTGATCAAACCTGGGATATGCCCGGATGAATGTTAAAAAAAATTAGCTTTGTGAAAGAATTCACCATAAAGCTAAGTAACAGGAGCGAGTGGGATCATAACACCATCTTGAACTTGAATAGAAATGCCATCAAATGGTACACTGATGGCTCCAAAACGGCAGAAGGAACTGGAATAGGAATATATGGCCTAGAACTACATATTTCAAAAGCTTGGGAAATACCCAAGTATATTTCAGGCGGAAATACACGCTATTGGAAGATGTGTTCAGTTCATTATGGAAAGGAACTATCGGAAGCAGGAGATTATCATCGTGTCTGATAGTCAAGCAGCCATCAAGGCGCTGAACTCATATGAAATCAGCTCCAAGATGGTCTGGGAATGCCTAGGGAAACTAATGAGCTAGGCAAAAGAAATAAAGTAACCCTCCTGTGGGTTCCGGGTCACACAGGAGTGGAAGGAAACGAAATAACGGATAACCTCGCAAAAAAAGGGCTGGAATGCCTTTCGTAGGGCCTGAACCCTTTTGCGGGTTAAGTAGCAGTACAATACTGAAGAAACTAAAAATAGAAATGGAGCAGAGAAAATCCAGTTACTGGGTAAATCTCCAGGGAATGAGGCAAAGTAAAATTCTTCTGGGAACTTATAACCAGAAGAGGTTTACAGAATGCATCAACCTGAGTAAGAACAATGTTCGCATATTAACAGGAATACTTTCAGGCCATTGTAGACTGAAAGGACACCTGAGTAAGCTTGGATTGGAAAAAGATCCTGAATGCAGATTTTGTGGGGAACAGGATGAAACACCCATCCACCTCCTCTCAAACTGCGTAGCACTGTGCAACCCGAGGGCATTGTACCTGGATGCGTGTGAAATCGAAGAGGGAGACTTACCTAGACTGGGGCCCTCTGACATCCTACACTTTTTAAAAGGAATAGGATTGGAAGGCCAGCTGTAAAGCAGCAAGAATAGGGGACACAATAGATCTTTTAGGTCGCAGTGTAACACCACCCTTCTATTACATACATACATGCATACCTATTGTACCCTTAACCTTCTTACATAGCATATCAAATTCGTCTGCTATTTCAACTGATTCCGAGAGCAACATCCCTTGCGTTTCTAGTTTACGAATGGAACTTAAAACAAAGCTATAGTTTGACTTAATATACAAAAGGTTTTGTAGCAATTCTGTTGATGTTACTATCTTGTTATAGTTTTCTAGAGCAATGCAGTCACCAGTGATTTCAAGAATTACATTTTTTATTCTTTCAAAATTATCGGCGAAAAAAATTGCAGCCTCTAACCATGTACCCCATCTCGTAATAATCGGTTCAGTAGGCAACTTAACACCGAGAAGTCGCTCCTTATAAAATTGGATTCGTAAAGCTGCTCTTAAAAATACTTTTTTGACATTGCTAATTAAATCATTAATCAAAGGGAATTGATTCCTAATGTCTTCGGCTACGCGATTGAACCCATGGGCTAGACAAGCGGTATGAATAATGTTACTATAATTTTTTTTAAATTTTGCGCGGCTTTTATCATGTATGGCGCAGCGTCGGACAACATTAGTAAAATTTTTTCACAAGGTATACTTCCAGGTAAAAAGGAATTTGATAAACCTTCTTGAACGAATTGGGCAATTGTCACATTATTTGTTTTTTGAAGTTCTTTACAATAAATTAAATATGATTTACCTACAATATCTTCATGATGAATTCCTATTAATAAATGGGCAATATAACGGCCACACTTATCCGTACTTTCATCTACCATGATATAAAGAAAGTTATTCCCTACCAATTGTTGAATTTCTGCTATTGTTTGCTGGTAACAAGATGTGACATAATTTTTTCGTAAGGTACCTTCGTCAGGTATATTATGTTTGCAATGTTTTTTGCAGAAATGATTTCAAACTAACATTGTTTAATCTTACTAATGGTATGTTAGACGAAATTAATGCGTTGCACAGATCCGTATTATATTCTTCTTGTTCTGAGTTTCGTGAAGAATGATGCTACACATTGACGTGTAGATTGTTGCACACATGCGGATCGCTTTAGTTTTTCACATTTTCCAATATGAAGTTTTAGCATGTTGATCAATCAGGTATTTTCTTACAGAAGACACCTACAACAATTCTCATTTTACATCAAAAGTTAAAGAATTTAAAAGCAATTGTAAAGCTTTTAGTAAAATTAAACTTACCAGTTTACTGCAGGCTAGACAAAATATTTTGTCGCCATCCTTTACCAGTTCAGGATATGGCTTAATCCATAAAGAAATTTTGTTCGCTATACTCATTGTATGTACGCACAGTATTTAAAAACGTAACACAATTACATGCTGTTTCGTTCAAAGATATTCAATGAATGAATAGTTGAATTTGGGAATTAATAATAAAACGTATTTACCACATCCCTTCTGCTAGGCGCAATTAAACACGTGCAGTTCTTGGAAAAAAGTATTAGAGAAACCAATGTAAGATTTATCGTTCTGAGAATTGTCGGTTGTCGATCTACATTAGGAATTACTAGGAATTTTTACTAATAGAAAGGATAAGAAAAAGCTTAAATATGCAATATATGCAACTTTTGTAAAAATATGCATAGAAATGCCTAAATATGCAATATATGCAATCACTAATTAGCGATAATTAATTTTAATTAGTGTAATACATCTACATATAGACTATAATTAAAGATTTGCAAAAAATAAAATATATGCACTTTACATATAATCCGGTCTCTAGTGATAACTGTTGACAACTAAGATGCATTAAAATATGTTAATACTGACGCTATTTGTTATAATTATCACTAATATGATAGCCGAGTGCCTGAAGTGGCTTCGACTATTACTAGGGGTCACGGGTTCGAAACTCACTCTGGTCAATTACGATGGCCGGTTAATTCTTTCCGGAGCCATAATGGTGATTTAGAGATTTGGCTCTGTGGGCTATCTGGTTACTCTTGAATAAAATTGTAGGCATGATTCAGTGATGGATAAGGTAAGGGAAGGTGAATAACTTTTTATAGCGACTGCTTACGCTCGTGTTTATTCGTTGGATTAGTGAGGTTTTGCGTTGCTTACCGATTTTTCGAGAGCTGAGAAACACATTAATACATCCTTTCGCTGCAAAAATTTATTCACTGCCCGTGGCTTGCCTATCACTTGTCCATAATTTTTATTAATGGAGACGGTAAAATCTTAAACATACCACGGACGACTTAAAATGTCATTTGCAGCTGTTTTGTTATGATATTCATTACATCTCAGATATGTTAATGGCCACAATATCATATGGTTTATCCCTAAAATTAATCATAATATAGGTATTTGATTTCGATTTGTTTAATTTTCAATTAAACTGAAAAAGATGAAACTAAAAGATTTGAAATTTATTTGGGTGAACCACTGCTACATTTTTACTAGCACATAATCCAACCTGCTACCTCTTTATTGCTGTCCTTATCTCTATATACAAAAACCAAGTTTTGATCATTCCAACAAAAATTAAACATCCTTGGATAATAAAATGAAAAAATGATTTCCTTTTTATTGCAGATCTTTCATTTTCCGGTAAATCAGACACTCAACCACCTCCACCATGGACGCGATCAAGAAGAAAATGCAAGCGATGAAGCTTGAAAAGGACAACGCGTTAGACCGCGCCAAACATAACGAACAGCTGGCCAAGGATGCCAACCTCCGTGCGGAAAAGGTAAATACATACATGAGCAAAATAACTATCGTTCCCTATACTAATGCGATACGCGTTGCACATCACCAGGCCGAAGAAGAAGCCCGTGCCATGCAAAAGAAGATCCAAACCATTGAGAATGACCTCGATCAGACACAGGAACAATTGATGCAAGTCAACGCCAAGCTGGAAGAGAAAGAGAAGGCCCTCCAAAACGTAAGTAACATACATATAACGATGAAATTAGATATCCAGAAACAAGTAACTGCACAGTAATGTAAAGAACGAAACGGCAAAAAGATATAGCAGGTTTTTTTTTTAGAAATTTTCCAGCTTATCGACATTCTTCAGCTTTAAAACTTGAGATTTGTAATAATTATTATTAATTTGTAATAGTTGTTCCTTTTTTTCTAAATATTTGCAAGTTCTTTACACTTCCGATCGACAGAAAGTCGCCATGGACCAAAACCTATCTTCACTGTTTCTAAGGTATTACAATAAATTGTTCTGAAAATGTTGACATTGACACCCTTAAAAGTAATTGATGAATTGCTTTAAATGCCAGAGATCTACTATTTGAAACTACTAAATACTGACATTGTTTCGTCAAAATGTAGTAAAAAGTTGCTGTCGTATCATACAGGGTGTCTGAGAATTAGTGACATATCAAAGAATTTTTAAAGTTGGAAAACTTGATTTTTTCAAATAGAACATCCTGTATTTTTATGTTGATGGGTGTGGAATTAAATTCTTTTTATTTATTGAAACCTTTAAATGCCGATAAAAAATGCTATGACATTGACATTACAATGAATTATTATTGTCAATAAACATTATTTTGATAACCATTTTTTTACGTGCTTAATGCTGAAAATTGTATGGACAAATGTTTTCCGAATAATGAAATCTTCAGAAATAGCAGGTCCTGAACTATGAAAATGGATTCCGAAATGACGTAGAATCTTTTTGCTAACACTGCCAGTTGTTATAAGAAGTATTTCAAGTTTCCAATTTTTTGTTTATATTGATGGCAACTCTGAAATTCTTTATTAATATTTTCCGTTATTTGATTTAAAAAATGACCAATAATGTACACTTTTCTGGAAATTAAACATGCAAAAACCAATGAATATAAAAATCATATTTACTGACAATAATTTGTTGGTAATGTCAGTCATAGCCTTCCAGATAAAAATGATTCGGCCATTTGAAACAATTAATAATCAAAATCAGTAATTTTAAGATTTTAGATTTAGAAAACTATTGAAGATCAGTGTATAATTTTACATTCAACAATATAAAAATATACAGAGTGTTTTGTTTGAAAAAAATCAGTTTTGCAACTTTCAAAATTCTTTGATTTGTCACTAATTTTTAGACCACCCATGTATAATATGACGAGAACTTTTTACTACGGTTTGACTTTACGAAATGACTGAAATAAACCAACAAACTTAAGATCTATTCTACTTAAATGTGTATACGGCATACTAATTGGGGTTCTTACATTAACATTAAAAAAAGAACAAAAATATTTCGAATATACGAGTATACAGGGTGTTAGCCATGCTACGGTTCTTTTAAGCATCCGTATAAAAAATCTGCTTGTCTTAATACACATTGACAACTGTATACTAGACAATCCTTTAATATTTTAATCAATAAAATATGTCGGCCATGCATACAATGTCCGACACTTGATTACTCTCACCTAATAGTTGATGTAATTTGATTCAAATATCACTGGTTACAGTCGTAAATCCAAGAATATATATTTAGATTACGCATTTTAACAACGTTTATACTCAATTTTGTCTCAAGATTTCGTATCGCTAATATTTGAGACATTTTTAAAAGTTTCATTGTCATTTCTATTGCGATACTTGATTACTCTCACCATATTTTTTAATCATAGTTAGCTGGGGGGCGTAAAATAAATAAAGACTATGTTGTCTAGTAGTAAGTCAAAAATTGTTCCACAGTTGTCAAGTTGTGACAGTGCTTACTTGTCAGTATGGGTTGTGCAAGAACTTTATGGAAACAGGAAAAATCCAAACTCTCGCGCAAAAAAAGCTACTCGAATCGAGAAACCGTCAGAAAAATCGGACAAAGCATGTGGGTAGTTAAAGCTTATCTGAAAAACATCGAAAACTACTGCAATAATAGCAGAGGTCGCATTGTAACAGCAACAATAGCAAAAAGCGTCGTGCAATTTTGCGGATGGCATCCATTCTTGTGCTAAAGCTAAGGAAATTAGGGGTAGAGTCGGAAGTCATGCTTCCATACGACATCCAAAGATTTATAAAGAAATGTACATATTTGAAAAGAAAAACTGCGCAGGAGGCCTTTCTGCTGGAGCGTCATAAGCAAGCCTAAATAGAATTTGCTAGCAATCATTGTGAATGGGTAAATGAGTGGAAAACTTTGTCTTCAGTGATGAGAAAAATTTTAATTTGGACGGACCTGATGGCTTCCAATATTATTTATACAATTTGAGGTTGGTAGAACGATTTCTCTCACGTGGTCATAGCCGATGGATCAGTAATGATGTGGAGTGGGATTTCAAGTCCAGAAGCAATGGGATTAGAAATTTTGAATGGACGACAGATTGCTCAAAAATATCTGGAGTTGCTTTTTCAGATGAAAAATATACATTTCAACATGATAATGCGTAAATCGTATGCGAACATACAGCAAGAATAATCAACACATGGATGAATGACAATAATATCGATGTTCTGGAATGACCTGCCCTTTCTCCAGACTTGCATATTATAGAAAACTTATGGAGCTAAATGAGATTGAAGTTTGCAGCGAAAGAAGACAGTTTAACGCTAGAGAAGAATTGATGTTAACTATAAGAACCACTTGGGAAGCGATTCCAATGAATTTGTTAGATAATTTATTTAATTCATTGCCTGATCGCATGTTAGCAGTTATTGAGAAACGAGCAGGTGTCACTCTATATTAAAATAAAAAATAGTTGCTTTTTTTTATTGCTTGTGTTTTAGGGTGAGAGTATAATCAATTGTCGCTTTGAAAGTTACTACCAAATTGAAGAAAATTCTCAGAAATTGTTTTTTGTAATTGTTAAGGCAAATTGGTGTTTAGATTTATTAAAGGGATCTAATTTAACTATTTTTATAGTCATTCTAACTAAAATGTTAGTTTTTCAACGAAACGGCTTCATCAACTCTGGAGTGAGAGTAATCAAATGTGGGCGTAGTATAACCTTTTAGATCAGATAATTTGTTTAAATTATCGCCATTGGTTTACCTTTAATGTTAATTGCAAACGAAGGGAAAATCACTACAAACAACTACAAGCGGTTATAAGAAGCCTATGGAGGCATTTTGAGATATCTCAAAGTCGAGTACCATTGATTTTTTGAAGGGCATGTAATAAATAAATTATCAATGAATGGTAGTACAAACGAAATACTATAACACAAAGCAAAGTTATTTTTTCAAAACTCAGGTGCCAGATTCATTTATACAGATAATTATTCTATACTTTATTCCCGATGAAGTACATAACAAATTAATTGCAAGATATTAAAGCAGGAAAATCAGTCTCTATTTTTCTTAATCCATTTTGATTACACCACCCACTAATGACCCTTCTTTAAATCCCTTCCAAGTATAGTTGGTACTTTCACCTAACAACAATAATTATATTACAGCCCTCTTGAATAATCGTAATTGATGTAGTTGATACGTAAAACCCATATGTTACATCAACTTGCTGACATCCATCCATATCCGAAACTAAGATTAAACAACATATTACTGTACTTACGTTGAGATCTTGAAATTTAAAAATAGTAATTCGATAGGTTAATGAAACGAATAATGGATTTATTTTAGTTAAAGCAGGTTTTAATTTAATAATGCCGCAAACTAGATGGGTATTAATAACTTTATTTTAATTATAGAATTCGGTATCCTTCAAAGCTATTATTGTGTGGTCTGGTCAAAGTGGTATTATTAGGTATTTAAAATGGAGGTATGAAAATACAAACTAAGCATCATTTTATCATTTTCTTTTAATATCATTTGAATGAATGCTTTGGAAAATAATACTGTGAGTAATGCAATTTAAAGTAAAAAAGTTTTATAGAAAATAGTCTCTACACCATGCAGTAGTGTAAATGGCACAAAATTTATCAAAATTATATATTAAAAATCTCTCGTGATAAGACAAACAATTTTGCAGAATATAATATTTCCGTATCTAACAAAACTCGAAATTTATTGGATCAGGAAGAATATTTTTTATCGGGAAAATAAACAGAAATTAACTTGGATGAATAACAAATCGTGCAAATACTTTCATTTTTCGAATTGCACAATTTTAATTTAAGATCTTGCTAAGTCATAAGCCGGAAATGACTAAAAAAAATCAAAAGCCTTATTTGCGTAACGTTTTTTTTTGTTTTTTGAAACTTAAGCAAAAATGTAATTCCTTATAAAGTTTTTTGCTTGTCTCAAAACCGCCAATTCTAAAACAAAAATCTAAATATTCTTTTTAGCAGCTGAGAAAATTACAAAAACACACGTGAACTAAAGAAGAAGAAAACGTGAACTAAAGAAGAAGAAAACATTTTGTTCTATTCAACGCGGTATCCTCCAACACACTTTTCAGCTCTACGTCGAAATTCTTACAAATATTATGGATCATATTTTCAGTGAAAAAACTTTTTGTTTTGAAATTTCGATATTCTTATGCAAAGATCTAAACAAGCTATTTAACATCCCCCTAAAAAGAAATTTAACGAGCTTAAATTAGGAGAACGAGCCAACCAATTCATGGGTTCATAACCATCTATTCATGTGTTTCCAAAATGTTGTTGCAGATAATTTCTTGCCAACATTGTTGAGTGAGCAGAGCATCCATCTTGTTGAAAAAAGGCAACAAAAAATTCTAAATACGTATTGCTGTGTACTGATTGAATTTAAAATGAAAAAGAAAAATAGAATTAGCTAGCTTAACGGATAAGATTTTAAATGAACGCAAAAGAACTATTAAACTCAGAGTTACCCTCGCGAATTAAAACTTGAATCTAACCACGAAAAGTAAATTGTGAGCGAATGAAATCAGACTCTCTTAAATACCCGAGAAATTGTAAACGTTTTTAAAATAAAATAAAAGAACAGAATTTTCAACCCAATGACACTAATATACAATCAATTTATTTCACAAAATAGATTAAATTACAAATAGTGCAGAAAAAACCTTGAACTGAAGGTTCTGGCCTAAAATAAAAACTGCACTTGACTCTAAATTAAAATAGGACAATGCTATTTCCTATGCAAAGCAAAAGTTTTGTTTGTTCAGAAAGATTATCCAAAATACACGACCTTTGAATTACTATCTACGTGGTTTCACAAATTAAAATAAACTAAGTGTGGACAAATGCAAGAAATTTACAAAAACGAAAAACTAATTGCAAGAACAATGCTTCTATTCACCCAACCGAGGTGAAAGGTAATTAAAAGTGAAACAGCAAAATTGAATAACGGAAAATTAACTCTTTAAACTATAAGGAGAAACAAACTAAAAAATATATCTTCCTAAACAAAAATAATAATAATAGATCTTATATCTATAATGTGCACACTTCAATACATTAACAATTATCACAAAAAGAACTCCTTGATCGACTAAATAATTACAGAAATAATACGAAATTTACAATAACAAAATGGATTACAAAATGGCAACAAAGATTTAAAAATACATCTACTCACGTCAATAGTCGAACAAGGAAGTCCTTAACAAAACTCTACAACTGTTTTTCTAACAATAATCCCTCTCTCAAAAACGTACAACGTAGACGTAAAACACACGACAAAATTCAATAGAATCCGCATTAAATCTACACAATCAAACAATAAACATTTGAAAGAATGGATTAATTTAAAAAAAACTTAACACTATAAAAAAATTAAAATGATTCAAATAAACTCTAACTAAATTTCTACAAACCAAAATAAAATTGTGAAAAATTCTCGGTAAATTGAACAACAGCTGTTTTAGCAAAGAAAACAACCAATAACAAATTGGGTTGTCTAACCACAGCAGTATGTTGATTCACATTTTCATTAAAAAAAATACGAACCGATAATTTTACACCACACATTAACCTTTTTGCAATACTGACTTCTAGTTGCAATTTTGAAATGAGGATTTTCTCTGGACCAAAATCTACAGTATTGCCTTGCAACATTCGCCTTGATTGTAAATGTGGAGTTATCCCAAAGAAAATAATGTTTTTGCAAAAATTTCGATTTAGAGACTGATTATAGAGATAATCAGTCTCTAAATCGAAATTTAGCTTGCGTTTTTTAGCTTGCCCTTTTGCTTAAGGGCAAGAGTGCCCTTAAGCAAAACGCAAAGCTTCATCACCATTTCCTAATTTGTGTACAAAAATCGTTTTATAAAGTTTAACTTTGTTTTCTTTAAAAAATCCTTGTAAATTTTATTTCCTAATTAACTATGCAGACCTTTTTCGTAAGGATAATTTTGGATTTGTTTCTACAGAATCTAGAACCAGTATTGTTGCTGCATTGTCTTTATCGTGTATCCTTTTTATTTTCTGGATGTCATGTACGCTAGCTGTTCTTTCAGGTTTTTCTATCAAATTTCGTAAACCATTAAGGGACACGTGAACATTAGAAAACTTCTGATAAAATTCTTGAATTACAAAGTATTAGAAGTCTCACCAGTTCCATAACATTGAACAAGATAAACTCTTTGTTCTAAAGATTCACAAATACGTAATAAAATTGACAAATAACACATAACTTGATTTACTCATTAGCTTATCATGGAAGAAAATATGATAACCTGATATAACATAAACTTAGAAACTTTTTTGCTTAACTTTTTGTAATTTCCTGCTAAAAAGAATATTCAGATTTTTCTTTCAGAATTTGTGGTTTTAGACAAGCAAACAGTTTTATAAAGAACGATATTTTTGTGTTAAATTCAAAATAGTTTTCTTTTCCTTTTGTTCAGTCCATCCGGGAACAGACTGTATATTCTCTAACTTCAGTGAATAATTATTACAAAGTAATTGTTATCAAGATAATTCGTCTCCAAAATCAATACTGTATTTGGATTACTATCGCGTTGACAATGTCGTTTCAGTTCACTTAAAATCGGCTAGTCAATTTATTGTGCAGGGTGATTCTACTTACCTATCAGTACCGTTTCAAAGTTATTTTGGTTTTTGTAAAAAAAAAAAGCTCAAAAAAAATATGATGCATAAATGTGCATAACAGCTATAGAGTCAAAAGTAAAGAGTTTTTATGTTGACTGTGGAGGGTGTGAGTCATCTTACTATATAACCAAAGAATAAAAAAAAAAGAACAAAATTATACAGGGTGTCTCGTAATCTAGAGTTGACTTGGGGTAATTTCTTAGTATTAAAAGTATTTTTTGTCAAATGGTACGCCCTGTATATTTTTATACCATGCGATGTAGAATTGAATCCTCTATTGAAAAGTTATAGCTGCTCTTATATCTATCTCTATCGCTTCTTTTAGAATTAGTGATTTTCAGAAAATGTAGTTTTGTGTTAGTATTTAACTAATAGTAGGCGGTGAAACATAATTTTAATTTTAAAAGCATATAAAAACGCAAAATATAGTAGGGGAGGGTGGGGCAAGATGGGGCCACGAGGCATGATGGGGACATCATCTACAAAACGGCAGTAAGCATCTGTCAAATAATAGCAGTCCTAATATTGACAAATGCTGTTTTATGTTTGTTGTAATGTAGGAAACTTTATTAGTCGTAATAACAAAGTTATTGCTGTTTGTGCGTGAACTTTGCAATTTCCAGAATTTCGTTATTATTTTGATGGTGAGTTCAACGGCCAGTATCGGAAGCATAAGTAAATTATTCACTACACTTTTTTGTGCTTATTAATTGACATGTATTGCATATATTTTCTATAGTGTGTTGTTTGTTTATTTCAAATATTTAATATGTTATTATAACATAACCAGAAAATGTCCCAAAGGGGCAAGATGGGGCTATTGGTATGGGGCAACATGGGTACATCAGTATCTCACTCTTTAGTCTGGTCCGTTATGCCTGGATATGCCATTATGCTTTCTCGAAGACATAATGCCTATTTCTCATGTTAGGAATAAAGTACAGGTTCAATCAAAGCGTAACAAGGGAAAGACAACAATCCTTACAAGCACTACGTATAAAAATCTGCTACAAGAAAATAGAAGCCTGGAGAATACCTAAGGCAAGTAGAAGTGCTGAGGGAGAGTTAAAGGAAAACAAATGACAAAGAAGAAAACAGAAGAGATCAAGAAGCCGAATTTTGTAAGGAAAGCAAAGAGATAGATTTTTAGAAACCGTCAAGGAAATAATCAAGTTCTTCTGTTGAGGAAGATGGCGCTCAATGTTAGTATTGTAAGGAGAAGTATTGATACAATGCCATAGATGGCGAGGTTGGGTACATGGAGGCTGTGCGAATAACGTGGATGAGTTCGTCTTCTATTGCCTCAATTGTGAAGATTAAGTTTAATATTCTTATCGTTATTGTATTTTTTTTTATTTTAAGTAGTTCCGCTCTAAAGAGTTTAAGCTTTGTTCCTGCGTGTTTTAAGAATATTTTAAGAATCTATTTTTTTTTACCTATTACCTAGATTTATGGTACGACCCATTCTTAACTGGAACCCCATCTTGCCCCAATGGTGGGGCAAGATGGTGTATTTACACATTTCTTGTCAAAATTTCTCACAACATCAAAAGTATCCATCGAAAAATTGTAAATTCATCCATCAGCAGATAAATGTTTATAGATTACAACAAGCCTACTTAGAACCTTGTATATCAATTTGCAATCCTGATGCAGTGTTCTAAAGCTTAATGTTCCCATCTCCTCTACGAAAAAATACCCTCACCTCAGAGTTTCATACGTGCTGCTGCTGAGGAAATAGGTATATCATATTCATCAATACAGCGCATTCTGTCAAAACATAAAATGCACGCATACGACACTCATCCTGGCGATGAAGCTTGCGTCTTGCTTTTGCGACTTTGCGAGGGAATATTAATATGGCTCCAGAAAGATCCAGAGTTTTTACAAAAAAAATATTTGGACAGATGAGTTCAAATTTACCAGAGACGGTATTGTTAATAAACGCAATTGGTACTACTGGAGATCGCAAAACCTTCGCTTCATCTGTGAGACTAGCTTTCAAAATACATTGTAGTTTTAATGAATTTTGCTTAATAATGGATGGAAGAACACGTAGCAGACATTCAATTGCTTCTCTTTGATCGGAGATACTGCTGGTACCAAATGGATGAGACGCCAAATCGTTTACTGAATACAATGTTTAACGATAGGTGGATTGGATGCAATGGATCTTGAGGTTAGCCACCAAGATCTTCTGATTTAACATCCTTGAATTTTTAACTATGGTGATACAAAAAATCGCTGATGTATTCGGTCAGTGTATAGACTAAAGTAGAATTAGAACGATGAGTAGCTAAAAGCGTTTGATAGCATAGATCCTGAACAAATAAAATAGGCTGCAACAATATGGGTTTACATTAGGATTCTAAAGTTTTTGCAAACGAATGAGTCATATGCAACACTTATAATTTTATTATACCTACATAATACATACAGCATTTCGTTTTTGAATATCTTGTATTTAGCAAATTTTATTTTTCATACAATATTTTGTTTTTTTAAAAAAATTTAAAATATTAAAATTAAAATTGTTTTTCACCGCCTACTATTAATTAACAACTAATTCAAAACTATAATTTGGTGAAAATCACTAATTCTAAAAGAAGCGATAAAGATAGGTATAAGAAGATATATCTATAGCTTTCCGATAGAGGATTCAATTCTACATCACCCGGTGTAAAAACTTAAAAAAGCACAAAAAATATAGGTTTCTATTTATAATAGCAAACTTATTTTTTTCTAACTAGATCATAGCTAACTATGCTTAACCCCAAAGTTCCAAAATCGAAATACCATTGCAAATTGAAGAACTTTTAACGGACGGATTCCGTGAATCACCCTATATAGATCAATGTCCAATGAAACTTTTCCATTGAAATATTGGCAAGGCAACAGAAGTTCGCAACTTCACGTAGGCGTATTAAACGTGAAAAGAGGTCAATATATAATACGTAAAATGAGAAGAAAAAAATGCCGACTGACATCATTCTCAATCCCTCAACTCAATTTACCGCACCTAACCGTATAAACGATTTTTTTCCATCATTTATTGCGATATATAATTCAGAATTAATTCCAATAAGATTAATGTTGTTCTATACCGATTAGTATAATAACCCCAAATGAGATGTCGTATCTTAAACCCTTTGTGTAAGCAGCCTGTCCGTTCGCGAGATACACGTATCGTGTGTGCCGTGCGGTTGTAAAACACTATTAATAAACCAGCGTCAGATGTAGCTGCCAAATATGGATTCGACGGCCTGCAAACGGCGTTCAAACGTGACGTAACGCCACAGCCAACGTCCAGACGCTTTTAAAGCGACGTTTGCCAGGAATTCGCGGTTCATTCCCAGAATGAAACGGTCTGGGCGTTTACCGCCTGGTATTGTGTAAGGTTTAAATGTGATTCAAATGAATTGAAGGAAATTAAATAAATTTTCATTTGACGTAGAAAATGTTTGCAAGCGACATCTGGCGGAATTACAGTTATATATCGGCTTTTGTGATAAATTGGTTGCATATCTGAAAGGTGTTGAAATTTCTATTATCTTAAACATGAATTTTAAAAAAGAAATTGAAGATCCTGCAAATGTTTCTCTTAATCAATTCTATACACATCTACTTGTATAATTAATAAATAATTTAATCGAGTTTAATTTGATAAATTAGTAATTCATTCATAAATTCTTGTTTGTTATACCCAGCAAGTGAAGGTAATAACAACAAATTTATGAACATGTTAGAATAATCACAGTATTTTAGTATTGTCGCTTTAGTTAAGATTAAAACCTTTTTAATAAAATAATAATTAATTGAAATAAATAGAAAATTATAAATACACTGCCATAACTAGAACTGATTCTGCAATTTATTAAAAATCTAGTAATTTATTTAAAGAAAACAAAATATTCGTACTTTCATCCAATAAAATTTTAATTAAAATTCACATATTTTTTTATTTAATTTCTTTATTTCTCTTTACATTAAATTCATTTACTTTGAAAGGATGATATGCTATGGATATTATTTATTTTTATTACTTTTTGGTAATAAAATTTCGATAATAAAAAACAAATTTCACGTTTTTTTCTTTTAATTGACATTTCTAAAAATTATTAATTAAACATCATATCTTGAACTACGTGATAGTTAAAAAAATATTTTCACATGTTAAAGTAAAATATACAATTATAATTTTAAAAAATTATAAATTAAAACAATCAAAGATAACCTATAAATTCGATAAAATAAAAATAAAAGGTAAAAATAACTATTGTTTAAAATTGTAATTATATCTTCTCCGTTAACGTGAAAAAATATTTTTCTTATATTTTTCTTTTCTATTTTTGGAAAAAGCCACTCAGTAAACAAAATTCAAATTTCCCGCAATTATATTCAGTAACTTTAACTTGAAGGTATTCAAATAACTATTAATGTAATAAAAAATCGTAGGTAACTTCATACTTTAGTGTTGAAGTTACCAAAAATTAATTGAGGGAAATTTGAATTTGGTTTACTGGACAGTGTCCATAAAATGTGACAAAACGTTTTTGACGTTTGCCCAATATGCACATTGACTTTTTCTAAAAATTATTGAAAATCATGTTTCGAACTACATCATAGTTTAACAAAAAGAATCACATGTTAAATTAAAATATATAATTATAATTTTAAAAAACAATCGAAAATAACCTATAAATTCGATAAAAAAATAGATTATAAAAATAACTATTCTTTAAAATTGTAATCGTATCTTATAGGTTATCATGGAAAAATATTTTTTCTTAAAAACTGTGGCATAGCGTGAATTTAAAAAATATATTTTTTTATTGTTTTTTTAAAAAGCCTTTAATGTGCATAAAATGTCGCAAAACATTAGAATAAAAAAAATTGACAAAACTTGTTTTTTATTGCGGAAATCTCGCATTACCAAAAATATAAAAAAAATTAAACACAACAACGGCAAAGAGAAGACAGAAGATATAGAAATTGTCTTTTTAATTAATTATTGTTTCTTCGAGCATCCACCATTCAACTAACAACCTTCATATTCACAATTGTAAGCTCATTGTTAGATAGCTTCTCAGAGCTTTTGGCTTAATTATATTTTTTTCTATCTATACTTCCCACCACAAGCAATAAATTTGTAGTAAATAAATACAGCTTTCTAGACAATCCATTAGTGTCTAGATACGTCACAAACATCGTCCAAAATATCTCTAAATCGTTTGCAAACGGTTTTTCGCCTATTTATTGAAATAATGAAGTGAACAGTTGTTTGAAAAAAAAATTGACAAGGCAAAGGTCAGCAATCTAAAATATACTTTAAATATTATATTTACAATTTCATACATTTTGTGTATTCAAAAAAAAAAAGAATGCAAACGTTTTGTTGAGCATAATTTTTAAATAGTTTGTAAAAGCAGTACATATGTATATGATGTAGAGCGATTTTAAGTCTCTAAATATTTAACTTTTGTATAAATATATTTACTGTACATTTGCAAAATAAACCCTAAATTAAATTTTTAACAATTTTGGCGATAAATTAAATATTTTTTTTAATAACAAAATAAAACAAAAAGACTGGGTCAGCTAGTTCTAATTATTTTATTTTGGAATTTGTAAACATCATTATTGCTATTACTTAATTCAAATAACAGGAATTAATTAATTAATATTGCTGCTGTAACAATTAGTCCTTTTGTTGGTATTTGTATTTTGACAAAATAACATACATAACTGTTTACATGTTTATTCTTCATTCTTTTCGAAAATACGCTTCTAATAAAAATACCTCTTATTACAGAGAATAGCACGTTATAAAACATATAACCCAAAATTAAGATTGAACACAATATTTTAACTTATTTAAAAGCAAAATGATTGAGGGGATTTGTGAATTGATGTGTTATTGGAACGATAGTTTTCCTGGATAGAACGTAAAAATAAATAGATAAATAAATGCTTTTGTAAAATATTTATTTAATTATAAATATTAAAATCACTAAAATATTACTAAAGCATCCTAATTTTACTTTAATTAAACCAGGTTAAAATATTGATATAATAGTATATATAATATAAAGTTCAATGAAATAGTATTTTTGTGTAAGTGGACCATTTGGATTAATCTGTATTAGAATATAAAAATTCCAAGTTGGAAAATGTTTTTAACACTTTCATTCATTCAAATTTCCCTTAGAAAAATATTGATTAAAATCTTCAACCATAAGCCTCTTCATTTGTTCGTATTCATTCTAAAATTTCTGTATAATTAAATAAAAAAAAAAAACAGCTTGAAAGTCTAAATAATCTAACGTAAACAACCAAAAATGACAGATAATACACACGAACTGTCATTAGATTATCACGTTCGCCAACTACTCATACTAAAAAACTCTACTTGTTTACTACGTTTTTGCGTAAACTTAACTATAAAAATAGCTAAAAATATTTTATTTAAAATGACGAAAATACTACTAATTCGTTTTATATTTCTACAAATATTCCGTTAAAAAGAGGGCAAATTTCTACTATAAGACTCCATTGTTTTTCAAGGTGCAAGTGTGCTATTTATATGTTATATTTTTCGCTTTGTGTAGGTCTATTTATAAGCCACAGTAAATGAACGCACAGGATATAAATAAATCCGTTAATTACGTCCTCGTTAAAAATGTATTCCATCCGGATAAATTGTTGACACGTCTCGACAAAAAAAAACCGTCATTCAACCGCGATTATTATTTCTGCAAATTCGCGAATAAAATTCGAACGAACGGTGACAGTTTCTTTACGGTATATGTGGTTGCCTACGCTGTGAAGGTTTACGCGCATGTCCGAGGTGGCAGCGTATTTGCGCGCTCAGTAGTGCCGCAGACGTCCACGTGGTAACAGCGCCAGTGGAAGGAACATGGCCGCAGTTATGAGGTCGTGCAACGATCGTTCGTAAAAAATGTCCCAACGTGTCGGCTCGGGCAACACGAGAAAAAGGGGTCACCAACACCATCCCCGCAACAACGGCACTCGACGGCGCAGCGCCCTTGAGCCGACTAATAACGATAACTCACATCGACGAACAGCAGTCGACGTACCTAACCTACAAATAACCAGCAACGACGATACAAAATCAGCTGCTGTCGATTCAACAACAAAAACAACATCTGTGATCCAGAGTGCCTCCAGTGTTAACACCACAACAACTAGTGCAGTTAATAAAGCTTTAAAAAGCCCGATCCAAACAAGTGATATTATAGATCTAACGAATTGTGATGATACCGATGATATTAGTAGTAAAAAATGCGTCGGAATCGACGAAGAAGACGCCCGCTTGTACATACCGTCCATCGAAGAAGATAAAGACATGTCGCTGGTGTTCAGGCCAGCTGCCGAAGGTTCCAGCCAGAGCGACCAGGAGAGCGAAGACCCGGAAATCGAAGAATTGGCCCGTCTCAGATGCACATCGGAGAGGACGGAAGTCATCGCCGAGAGGGAGATCAGAAAAAGGGGCAGAAGATGCGCCGACTACCCTGGCTTGGCGTTCGGGAGCTCCGTCTTCAGTTCGGACACCCTCATGAAGTTCTCAATCATCCGGAACGAGCTACACAATATCATGAATACGCAATTGAAAAGGGTAGGTTTTTCTTTACGAATAGAACGCGCAATTCAAAGACGAATACAGAGGATTATTTATAAGGCCAACGTGACGACCAGGTTTATTTTTGGAGCTTAGAGTAAGTACAACCGGCTAACAAAGTCGAGAGGAAAGTTACGGCGTACTCGTTTAGAACGCGCAGTTTTGTTACGCTTATTTAGATCAGCTGTTTTTGCATTCCATCCACGTGCATCATAATATTGTCGCGCCGAATAAAAAACTAACATTGCATCGTTACACGTCAACTAATTCGTAATCTTTTTATTTTTATATAAACGCGAAATTTGTAGGTCAACTTTCGGAGCGAATTTCATATTAATTAACTTTAAATGTAAAACATCGCATTGAATTTATTTCGTACGTATAAATATGTAAAAGTTTTCCACGGTGACATGCCAAGCGCTGTTTATTTTTTTGTTTTTACACCAACAAAAATCCGCGATCATTGAGCTGAAACTTTCGACGTTACGAAATCGGGAAATACATCACGTCGTCGGAATTAACTATGCATATCGCGAAAAAAGTTTTCAGCGGTTGGATGAAAAACATTAGCATTACCTTACATAAAAGAAAATATTCCGTAAAATCGTAAATATCTCTCAGGAATGTAGAAAGTGTGTACAGGCAGATTCTCCCATAGAAAACAGTGCTGCATTGTATTTATTGTTAGATGAATAGAGCAAAATTAATTGGTAGGGTCGTTATTACTAGTATTATCAGCCTTGTACCGTTAATAAAGTTGAATCTCACAATAAATTGGTGAACTAACAAGAGGCAAAAATTTATTATTAACGCACGATGTGAGACACAATGAAACGTTACTGTTGATTAATTAAAGGTTAACAAAGTGCAGTAAAAATGGTAAATCGCAGTAAAAATGGTAACACACCTATTTCCAATAGGATTCAAATAGGATTTTTGTATTCTGAACCATGTTCTCTGAAATTGCTTGCTATAAACTTTTTATTTTAAAAAAAAAAACAAGTTGTTTTAGTAAACATAACAGATTTACTCGAAAAAGTTAGAGTAATTGTTTCTTGTAATTCGTCAACAAATGTTATTTCTTAATTATTATAGAAGTAATATTAAAAGAAATCTAATAGTGTCAAGTCTGATGATCTTGGAGGCTAACGATGCTGCTCAGTAACTCAGTTTGGAAGTTTACGTATGTGGCTATTTGCGCAAAGGTATTATCGTGTCAAGAACATCTTTGTTGTAACTCGATATCATCCATTTCTACAAAATAATCCGTTAAATTTGCCTGATTAGCAGTTTGGTATCCTCAAAAAATATAGGGAAAATGATGCGTCTTTATGCGACACTATCTAAGCTCCAATCCTCACAGGATAAAGCACTGCTACTTGTTAAACAGAGGTGAATTTTCTAAGAATTGACATAACTAAACATTTGTCAGAGAAAAACGTCATATCGTTTTCTCTTAAATTTTCATTGAAGAATGTACAGTCTTGTACTCGTTTGTAAAAATCCGTAGGATACAGCTGCTATACAACTAAGACCAGGCCACAGTATATATCAGTAAGGACAAGCGCCCGAAATCCTTTGTTCTTTTGGGGTCCGTTTTCAATGACCTTCAAGCCTAGGTGCCATCTTGTAAAGCTGTTGCCGAGAATTTTTAAACGTGTGGAGTAATAAACTAAATTACTCCACACGTTGAAAAGGAAGTAGGAAAATAGATTAGCAAAATCCACAAATTTATGCGTTTTTATTGTGATTTTTTGAACAGCTTATAGCAATAAAAAAATACGACTGTAGTAAAATAATGTTTGATTAAGATATATTTGTAAGTGGCTTAAAATAATTGAGTTCATATTCTTTGGTTCTTGTGAAACTAAATCTCTATTTATATATTTTAGGGTGTAAAATATTCTTCCAGGAATAAATATGTTGTGGTTTTTTTCTCAAATAAATTAATAAAATGCAACAGCATCGGTGGAAGGGACGTTTCAAATTTCTGACACGAATATCACAATTTAAATAGGGTTCAAGAGTTATGACTATATCGTTCTGTGTAAAGACTGTTCCTTTTTATTCCACTGATTCATTTTGAACATCCGACCCTGCAGTGGTTTGTCAACAATGATGTCCGGGGTGCACAAGTTGATAGAATTTCAGCCATAGAGTAAATAATATCGAGTTATCTATAATGTGAATAAATGTGAAATGTGAGGATTAAAATTTATACTAGTATAATCCAGTTCAGACCAAAATCACATTATTTTAAAAAGTGAACATAAAATGAATTCAGTTAATTGTTGTGATAAATAGCAATAGAGTTTAAAATGAGTATCTAAACAACAAATTGATTTAAAGTGACCTAGGAACCTCTGCACAACGACAAGAGTTCTTCTTATCCATTTATTTTCTTAATTCTTGTGCTGTTGTATATAATAGATTCATTCGAAAATCCAAAGAATCAGAATCTTGCAAGAGCGAATGGCACAATACCATGATGCCTATTGACGTCTACTTTCACGAATATTTCGCTTACCCCTAACAAAATAATATATAACAAAATATGTAAATGTTGCAACCACTAGCCTTACCTTCATTAGCCTTCATTAATTGTATTTAAAACGCAAGGGTAATTTAAAATTAATAAAATACGTAAAATAAATAAATAAATCATGTAGATTCAAGGGATGAATAAACTAATTTGTGTAGGTACCAATGTAAACAATAACAAACTGCCATATTGGGAGGCTGTTGTTTAAAGCGAAGTTAGGCTTAGAAATTCAGATCCCGATGACTCATCATCCATTGTCCTTACTCTTTGTACTCTGACGTCTATGACTTTATACACATAAAAGTGCAGCATTGTTTTGACTGGTCAATGGTAAGATCCATCATAGATCTAAAATTATTTGATTGTATGAGTACATATTTAAGTGTGCGAACTCCTGCAAAGGGAGCCATATAAAAGTTACCTGTTTGTTGTCACAATTGTAATGGTGTGTGCGGTTTCTGTTGTAAACTTTCCTGAACATCTTTAGCTGTATCCGGAGTAAGGAATGTGTTTCTTCCTGTTTCACGAAAGCGTTCTACAAGTTTAAAAACATAGAGTTTCAAATTGTCATCAAACTTGCAAATTGAATGTGTCTATTTGCAAAACCAAATTCTAATAGAGGTATTTCTTGTCGCATTATAAAATATACGTATATATAACCTAAAATCAATACATAAATAGATGAGACCTCATAAAAAAAAGCGGCTATTTTGAGCATTTTTATTATTTATTTATTTAGCATAAGCTTATCAGCGGCATTTTGACCAGATTTTTGGTCTTTTTCTGGCTATTGAATTTAAAATATAAGATCGCCAAACAAATAAAATTTAAAAAGCATGAAGTTAATATTAACAAAATCTAGCAATGATCACAGTTTCAACTTTTTTGAAGAAATTAATTGCTGCATATGGAAGAAAATATAGCAAATGTTTAAGTTATACTCATTTTAACAGTTTAAACTGAGCGAACCTCATTCAGAAAAAATAAATAGATGAGGTACGCGATTTTACTGAATTAACTTAAATAGGAAATTAATGTGTCGTAGACGTGTCTTGAGAAAGACAATTTGCGCAGATAGAGGGTCAAAAAAAAATAAATTGTCAAAAACAAATTTATTTTTCTCCCATTTCTTCCCTGACGTTTAAAAACAAAGGTTTGCATATTCACCAGCCACAAATTATTAAGGGATGTTGAACGCGCCTTATAGCCTTTGTGATTCGAATCTATACTCAAACACCGATCACATATCACATATAACAGACATAAAAATAATATTAAAAACAAAAGATGAAAGCAACCAGTAACATATAGAGGACTCACTTCAATGGATGCACAACGGCAAAAAAAAAATATTTACAACCCTATTCACACTGAGCGAAACGAATTTTTTATAATAGTTTTAGAGAATTAAAATAGAAAGGATATTCGAAAGTAATTAATAATTTATATTTCAGAAAAAAAAAAAAACATGTTTCAAACATTATCAAGCAAAAATATAATTCATTTAATTTATTTAAAACAAGTATTTTTATTGTAAAATGTATGTATTTAATTCCGATATCATCCACATTTTCCCTTAAATAAAAATCTAATTTAATAAAAAATACATCTGTCAAACTATTGACATCTATCGGGAAATGTTTAGCTCTTCAGAAGAAATCTGTAATCAGTTGTCAAAATAGATTCATTGATTTTTTTTTAATTGATTTTCAATTACAAATCACATACAAAATGTAAAAGATTTGATATATTTGAATGAGATATAACTTTTACATTAAATGTCAAAATAATTAATACCGAGGAGTGCTTTGAAGTTGGGAAGATTCAATGCCAACGGAGCGGTTTATGAATGTTTGACGACCGACAAATGCCGTAATATTCGTGTAATACAAAGATTTTGGAAAGTCATGATCTGAAGAAAAAATTATTGACGATTACAATTAATCAATTTAAATTAATAATTTATTTATTATTTTTCTTATTACAGTATATTTAGAGAATTCACTTCGTAATTTGGATCAAACTAAGTCTGTCTATTCTCTATGATTTTTGCATTAAAAATTAATTAATTACTTTTATTTAAATTTTCAATTGCTTGGCATTCAGAAAAAAAGACTATTCTTTCCTTGAAACTTCTTTCTTGTTTAGAAAATGTCTTAAACTCTTTAAACTGTGATACAATTTAGTCGTACTCTCAATTCTAGCATTTATCTCGGTGTCCTGCTTAGATTTGTTGTCGATATATACTCCCAGATATTGTAGCTATTTACTTGTTCTAAGGGCTTGCCATTTATTTCGATATTTAATAATCTATCAGATTTTCCAATGACCATTACTTTGGTTTTTGCCTCATTAATCTTTAATTTCTTTTCAGTAATTTTTTCCATTCCATACATCCAGATTTCTTTTTAGCTCTTTTTCGTTCCTGGTAAGTATGACCACGTCATCTGCAATTGCACATGCCCCTGACCAGACTACTTCCATGTCTCTATACCCTATAAGGAGTTTAGATGTTCTGCTCTTTGTTTCTTTTATAACATCACCCATTACTAAATTGAATAAGATAGGGCTCGACTCTCCCCCCTGACGTACACCTTCATTGATTGGGAAGTCTTCTGATTGCATATTGTTAGTTCTTATATAGTTTTTGTTGTTTTTGTACATACTCAGGATAACTTTTATAAGTTTTAAGCCTGATGTTCTTTTCTTCAAACTCGTCTCTACTTCATGTCTTGGTAATTTATCGAAGGCCTTTTCTAGGTCCAAGATAGGCCAGATTTGATGCTTCCAGGCTTGTATTCCTTAATTTTTCCGCCACCTGTTTAATAGTGAATATGTGGTCGTAAATGCTTCTTCCCTTCCTAAACCCACTTTGGGATTGTTCCAGTTGTGGTTCTAATATTGTTATTAGTCCCTTTGCAAGGATTCTCTCGTATATTTTAGATGGGATACTAAGCAGAATGATACCACGATAATTATTATAATCTCGTTAAAATAGGCACTATAATACCTTTTTTCCAGTCTTCCGGCACCTCTCCTCCATTCCAACCCTTGTTGCATATCTGCGCTAGTAAATGGAATCCTTTTGGGCCCATTTTCTTCAACTTTTCTGCACTTAGTATGTCATACCCAGCTGCTTTCCCTTTTTTAAGTTTGTATACAATTGAATTAATTTCCTCTGCATTTCGTAATGTCTTGGTTCTGATCGGGGTACCATATATTGAATTCTGGTTCATTAGTACTTTTGGTGTGTTTATTTTCTAACAGACTTTGGAATTAATTTGTAGTTTGCACCCTTCATATTGAGAGATTCCACAAACTCTTCATTCCAGGAATACATGCATTTTTGTTTTCATTTGATAAGAGATACTGCGTCAGAAAATTAACTATTTTTGGCAGATGACCGTTTTTATTAACTGGAAATTAACTGGAAGATGCCAAATCGAGCATTACGACATATCTTTTGAATAGCCCCGAATTCATTCTTCTATTATCTATTAACTAGATAATAGAAGTATGAATAACTTTTATTTATTCACTGTTGAAAGAGCATTATCCTACAGATGGCACAATTTTGGCATAGGTAATGTGGATCTGTGTGTTCTATAGCTTCAAATAAAATATGTACCGTGATAATGCGGTTTTATATTACATTTTACATTTACGCAACCTAGAATGTTGGCACGTTATTTATGATTGTGTTACAATATTTAATTTATATACTATTCATGCACAGCTACTTCATAGAAAAAGTAGTCATTAATCATTTAATTTGCACGCGAACAGCACCTTCTTTAATATGCATAGAACGCATCACATTGTTACAAGTGCTAGCTGAAAACGGCTCCTGTGACATCATGAGGATTACCAAAAAACTTGAACCTTTGTGAGAGCGATAGATTCCTAAAAATGTAGGGCATTTTTCTAGGGTTAATATCACTGAGTGTTAGTAAATGGTAATTAAAACTAATTTGGTATCAATTGAGGAAGGAAAATATGAATTGAAATAATGAAACTGTTGCACTTAACATGACAAATGTGTTCCTTTTTCACGTTTTACATAATTATAACATGGTATCAAATATTAAAAGTTCTTCGAAATAGTGTAGGAGGCTTGACTCATACGTTGCAAATACATATTTAATTCCCTCGTCATCCACATAACTTATATGGTTAAGATTCATATAGGCGTTAGTGTATTTACCGTTATTAATTTAAAATTTTTATTAGGTAAAAGTGGCAATCGGATTAGTCAATAAAATATTTTATTACAGCTCTATAATTTCGGTAATTAAACTTGAACACGCGGAAACTTAATGAACTATTCGTAATTAGACCAAAAAGCAAGAAAAAGCAACGATTTAATGATAGAATTACAAAAATAACAAATGCCATCATACAGCACCGATAATTGGTACATTGTGGTATCCTAAAGAGAGAGAGAGATGAATTTAACCGCATATTAATTAAAGATAAATGTGCGTTAATGCTATCTACTTTATAAATGTTTATTTAATATTATACTTTCTTATCTGAACATTCTCATTTACATAATAATATTTGTATTTGGTATTGTAAACAGTTGCGCACATAACGTACCGAAAGTAAAACGCCTGTAAAATTGGTTGCCTACACGACGAAGTGAAATGCTAATAAAATGTGTATACACACTATGAGGTATTTAATTTTTTTTTGTTATATGATACAGTTACTGAGCGTGATTAAAACTAACTGTATTTTTGAATTCTATTATTTATTTCATGTAATGATGCTTTAAGGTAGATTACATCATTTGCATTATACAATATCTTAAACTATTTTTATTTTATCGAAAATATTGTAACCTAAAATATTACTTTATTGTAACTGAGGATGGCTACATTTTTGTAAAGTTGGCGATTGGGTGCCGAACTTTTTACCGGTAGCGTCTTAAATAAAATTTATACGGGTCATAAGATATTGATAAAATTTTATATTGATTTTGATTGCAGGAAATGATCGTAAATCAGACAAAAGATCAAGTCAAATACATTTTTAATTAATGTGAATATTTGGAATTGAAGGCAAGGTGTTTAAAGTTAAAAATGAGTAATTCAAACTATTTTTGCAAATTTTATTTTTATTAGAAGGAAATCAGCTTCGATGTGACCGTTATCATATTTAAATATAAATTAACTCGTCTCTTAACATTGATAAATAATCGTTGTAATTTTCTTTGATAGTTGCTTATTTTTATCGAATTTCACAGAAATCAAACCGTTTTTATTTTTTGTTGCTTAAATATTACTTAATTAATATGTGCTCCGCGAATTTAATATTAGTAAGCTTTGATATTTCACCCAATATGATGCTTCTAGATTACAGTTTTTGAAGAAATGGGCTTGCAGAAGAACTGCTTCAGGATGCATTCAATTATAATTCCTCATTACTGATTTTCTTTAACCAAATATTATACACCAGCAGTAAAGCTAAAATTGTTAGTGAAATTTATATTTAGAATCTTAAACGTAGATAGCTAGATATATTTACTTCTTCCTCTGAACACTTATTTGGTCGGTACATGTTAGCATGTATAAAAAGTGTAAATAAAATTGAATATTGTAATATAATTAATCAATGAACATAAATGAAAAACAAAAATATACAATCCAGTTTATTAATTCCGATACTAGCGCCGCGCCGTGGTGTGAGTCATAAGTATATGTCATTATGGATGATTTTGAAGTTTTCTTTGTTTTTATTTGATGCAGTAGATCATTCTGAAACACTATCAGGGGAAACATTTTAAAATATTTGATTTTATTGATTTTTTTTGACTGTATTTGTGATGGCACCAAGAAAAGCAGCAACTGTTTCACCAAATTTCTTATCTTCAGATTTTGCCTTTTGTTTCGGGAAGTTTTTTGAATCTTTATTGATATCATCTAATCCTTCTTCTTTTATGTGTCTTATTTATAATCGTTGTTTAATACTACTGCAATTGTTGCTGGGACTTGCTGTCTTATTGAACGACCAAATACTCGCTAAACCAACATCTAGTCATTCCAAGAATTCCTTTTTCAATTTGAGGGGCAACTAGGTGCTTAATTAAATTTTTAAATAATTTTTACAGTACTGAAAGAGTATCTTTTTAGATTCTATAAAAATGCATGGAATGACCATATATTTGCTTATACTTGTTGTTGACCTCAACATCTCTTAAGTAGTATTGGATCTCTAATAGCTGTCACTGGTTTTCCGAAGCATTAATTTTGGAATGCTTTTCTAATTCTTTTGTAAAACGATTTCGGAGGCTTTTCCATTTTTTTTACCAAATTTCTCATCTACAACAAAAATGCAGTTTTGTTATTAAAATTTGATATTATAACTAAAGTAATGGGTTCCTTTTAAACATATGAACGTGTTTGCTTACCAATTAAGTTTGATTTCATGATGGTCATGCCAAATTTTATTTTAAGAGGATTTTTTTAAATTTTTCTACAAGTCGTTGCAGTTTTGTGAAATATTGAGGATAGAAAAATTATGCTGCAAAAGTGAGTTTAGGTAGTGACATTCCAGTGCGTTAAGATTAAATGTTGGGAACTTTCAAGGTCACCTGGGTTTCAGCGTGAATAGCATTAAAATTATGTTTAATTGCATGAAACGAAAAAAAATCACTAAAAGTAATGCTTATTATATTGTTTAAAAAAAATGTAAACTGCTGAATACAGTTGCCTACTGCAGCAAGAATACTGGAATCCTGCCTTTTAGTTACGTCAGTTTTATGTAAAAATCGACAAAATTGTTTGAATATCAGTCAAGTTCAGAGATTTTATTTAGTTTATTTATAGTTTATTTAGAACATATTTGAAAAAAGATGTGATTATTCAAAATTTTTAATAAATAAACATGAGGCGTGTTTTCCAAAAGCAGTATAAGTCCAAAAAATCTATGATCAAGTTCAATGCGCCATCGTACACGAAAATGAGATGCCTATATACACATAAAAAATTTAGTCTTTTGTTTCTGTTTCTATAATTTTTTAGTTCGCGTGTAGTACACGCAAACTAATAGGAATTTCTCAGCAACTTTCGCGGGGATTTTATTGCTTAGGAGCTCTTTTAAGCGGCTAGGACCTTTTTTCTGAGCAACTTTCGCGGAAAGAATACTGCTCAGGAGCTTTTTGGACCCCTCAGGAGCTTTTTTCTGGACCACTTTCGCGGGGATATTATTACTCAGGAGCTTTTTGGGCGCTCATCAGCTTTTTCTGAACAACTTTCGTGAGGAGTTTATGACTCAGGAGCTTTTTGAGCACTCAAGAGCTTTTTGGGCGCTCATCAGCTTTTTCTGAACAACTTTCGTGAGGAGTTTATGACTCAGGAGCTTTTTGAGCACTCAAGAGCTTTTTCTGAGCAACTTTCGCGGGTAGCTTATTACTCAGGAGCGTTTGTGAGCGCACAGGAACTTTTTGGAGCGCTCAGGAACTTTTTTGAGCGCCCAGAAGCTTTTTCTGGGTAACTTTCGCGGGGAGCTTATTACTCAGGAGCATTTGTGAGCGTTCAGGAGCTTTTTCAGAACTTTCGCGGGGAACTTATTACTCAGGAGGGTTGGTTAGCGCTCAGGAGCTTTTTTTCTGAGAAACTTCCGCAGGGAGCTTATTGTTTGGGATTTTTCTTGAGCGTTCAGAAGCTTTTTCTGAGCAACTTTCACGAGAAGCTTATGACACAGGAGCTTTTTGAGCGCTTGGAAGCTTTTTCAGAGCAACTTCCGCGGAGAGCTTATCTCTCAGAATTTTTTTGAGCGCTCAGGAGCTTGTCTGAGTAATTTTTACCAGGAGTTTATTGCTCAGGAGCTTTTTTGAGCGCTCAGAAGGTTTCTGAGCAACTTTCGCGGCGAGCTTATTTCTCACGAGCTTTTGTATATTTTATATTTCTGTCAATTATTGTAAATTGTAATATTTCAAAAATTATATATTTGGACATATGCTGTCTCTGTAAAGCACGCTTCATGTATATAATATATCAAAATCGAATTCTGAGCAGTTTTTTTTTTAATATGATGTGACATTCACTTCACGAACTTCACTTTTACATAAATACCTTATTGAAAAGTTTTTCGATATGTTCGTGATCACGTGACATCAATTTTGAAGCTGCTGAACATCTGCTTCTGGAAAAGTAACCATATTTCAGTAATAAAGAAAATCCCATGAGTTTATGCCGGTGAGTGTAGATTTTTTGTAAACTCTATGATGACTTTAGACTCCGTGATACTTTTTCCCATTGAACCCACATTTAACTGAACGCATTGTATATATAGAATTACCAAAAAATCTTTGTTTACTACTTTATTTATCCTCATTTCTATTACAAGTTTATTGAAGAGGTAACTGCATAATTGAGAAATATTTTTCAATTTATAGAGCGTTTCAAAAATACGTAAATGTCTGCTGAATTTGTTATATTAAATGACATCCCTTCTATAATGATAATTTTCTCATTCTAGATCAAAATACGGAAATGACTTAGTACTAACTATTAATCGATTTATTAATATCATCAGGCTTCACTTCGGTAGTAGCTCTCAACTGTCTACAGACTTCAATTTCGAAATTTGTAAAGAAATACGATTAATATACTTTTATCTTTAAACATATTACCACAGGATAGATGCGATAGTTGCAATAAAACCAGGGTTGAATTACATAATTGAGTGGAAAGTCTAGGTTTTTTTTTACATATTTTCTCATATAACCTAATTTAAATTTTCCAAAATTATTTTTAGTAACAGAAAGATATTAAAATAATATTAGTAATGTATACAAAATCATTAGTAATTTCACGTTTTAATGTTAAAGTTACTGGAAGTAGTTGCGGAAAATTGAATTTTGCTACTTGGTGGTATGGTTTCATTTTTGAAGCATGACGCGAAAAGATATTGCGAATATGTTTATAAACTACGATTCTTAAGCAATAACTTTAAAATATGTATATTTAATTTTTGACCATCTTACGTATGAATAAATTGACAATAGAATAATTGAGTAAAATGTAAATTAACGCGTTTCAAAATCAAATTTATAGATTATTTCAAGCAAATATAAGTTGATTAATTATTTATCAATGCGCGCAGTGATATGCAATGCCTTGATTACTCACTCTTTTGACTTACATACCTTATTAGGATATCTTACTCATGAAATTTTCCTGTTATTACCGCATTCGGTCGCAACGTGTTTATTAATAATATTTATCATTTTCTTTTAGAAATCTTTTTAAACGTTGCGGAATATCGTTTCCTTGGAAATCGCTTTTATAATTGCAAAGTGTTTATATCTTAAATATTATTTAATATTTGCCGTCGAAATGGATAAGGATTTATTTTATCAATTTGACATTGAAAATCACGTTTTAGTGCACCACAATTGCAGTGTCGACATATCTATGTATAATATGTACAATATTTAATTTTATGATTTAAAATAACATCATTCTATTTACACTATTGACGTAAGAATTGATTTTATTACAGGATGCGTTGGTTACATATTAACAAACAAGGTAAATTACGTCATTATGGTCGTGTTGCCAATTCTCTGATTTTGGAAATGTAAACAAAATTTGAGGTTATTATATAACTGTTAAACAATCAAATGTTGACAGCAATAATTGCAGTGTAATTTGTGTTGCTTTCGACCAATGTCCAATGAGAACTCCTGTCAAAGTGATGTGTTCAGAATTTCATCTCTCTTTCATCTTTGAAACAACCCTCTTGGCAAAATTTAAATCTCCCACAATTATCTTTAGTAACTTCAATAGAAAGACATTAAAATAACTAGTAATTTAATACAAAACCATTGGTAATTTCGTGTTTCAATGTTGAAGTTACGAAGAATAATTGTGGGAAATTTAAATTTTGTCATTTATTATTCATCTTTCAAATTTCTTGTTTTTGAAAATGAATTCCTTATTTCCATCAATATTATGATAAAGAATCAAGCAAATCACAAACTATTGCCTGTCATCAGCGACAATTAAACGCTGTTGTGGTGGGAGAAATGTGGCGACACGTTTTGATTCTGTGAAGCCGGCTTAATACGCCATTCACCTTGGGACATCCGCTATATGATTTTTATAACAAACTTTTTATTTTACTCATTTATTTATTGTAATTATAAACAAAGTTATCCTTTGTTAATCATACTTCTTTTTATTTTAAATTTATTAACAGTTTTCAACATTCAAATCATTGTTAGCAATGATGCCAACAAATGCGCTTAAAACTTTGAGCACGTGTACCCGTTAAGTAACCTGCTGTAGTTAATTTCACCATCGTTTATGGTTGGCAGCATCGGTTATATTGTATAGTAACTTGTATTTCACCACTTACAATACATAATTCGCTTACATCCGTCATTTTGAACTAACGAAAAAACACATACACGCATCGCCGGTTGAAAATCAAATGCGTACGCACAATTTTATTCATAATACCCGCTCAAATAATAGCGAGTAACGCCCAAACTGATTGATCTCTACTCGGAAGACCGCGCCTTCAATTCAAATCAACGCTACGTTCCAAGTTGGTATACAGGTGGCGGTTGGTAAGCGTGCGTCGCGGCCATTTTCCATCTAATCGCCGGCTCGCCCAGTTGTTGTCTGTGTCGCGTACGGTGAGAGCGTTTTCGCGTGTCGTTTTGGTTTTGTGTCAGTGGTAGTGTAAAATCCATTAAAGAATGACTTCGTCGATACCGCAGGGTTCCCTACTGGACGTGCTGAAGAAAAAAATGCGGCAGACCAAGGAGGAGATGGAACGGTATAAGGACGAGTGCGAGAATTACAATATACATACAGAACGAGTTTCGGAGAAGAAGTAGATAAACATATCGCCTATCTCTGGTATCCCTCACGAATAACTTTTATCTACCTAGTAGTATTATAAAGATAAGGTTTACACCGTCCTGTTTAGCGATTATTTCAAGCGGCATTTGCGGTGACCGTTTCTTCTTTTAAAGCGGCACAATCTCGGTGATCTTGCGAAGTGCGTTGCCCCCTTTTGCGACACGCGAGTATATCTGTTTTCGAAAAAGGGAATTCGCAAATAATGTTAGCACTGCTGTCGCTAAATATGTCGATCTATGGAAACCAACCCACGCGAATACAATTCGGTTGTGTTTTATTTACAGAGAAATTCTTGTACGATTTGAACCGTGTCGCACAACAGCTGTGGAATATCGGAGAAAAACTGGAAATTCCGGGTGATATCCTTGAAAGCCTGATTAACTAAATACATGAATTTCAAATAAATTATTCCCTCGTAGCGATGTATATCGACGGTGAATATTTAAATAAATCACGATCACTTTTATCAGAGACTGTGTAAATATAAGATATTAATAATATCGGTTTTGTTATACAACTCTGCTTTGTGTTATATAGGTGCTTTTGTATGCTTATCAATATAATAATATAATTTAAATGCTTTAAATACACGATAATTTGGTTTATTGATCAAATTCTCTTAAACATCTGTTATTCAGTTGTAAAATTTACTCACAAATCTGTAGATAATAATTTTTCACCCGAAACCCGATGTTTTATCTCCTACCTACGTTTCGTCGACACATAATTAGTAATATTCTAGAACAGCGCCTATAACTCTCCCCCGACGGGAGATTAATAACACCTCAAAATGGAATATGAAAATCTCCACTAGTGATAATCCTTCCTAGTTTTCAATTCATCCTACGATTCTAGCAATTGCGTGAGATTAGTTGTTATCTAGAATCTAGATATTTAGATCGTCGACCGTGTTCAAGTGAACGCTCTAGATGAGATGCAAGCGAAAAAAGAAAAACTAATGTTACCAATAAATTTCATCCAGATATTCGCTGTGGTTTCGATGGTTGATGATTTATGTATATGCATTTTATTAAAGGGTTATGTCTTGTTGAAATTAAAATGTTTTTTTAGAAGTTGAAAAAGATCAGTAAAAAAGTGCTACTTTAAGGTTATGTAACAAGTTTTTTGACGTTTCTGATGATTGGTAGGGGCGTTGAAAAAGCAACATTTTGGAAACAAGCGCCAATTTCAAAAATGAAGTGGGTGATTTAGGAAAAAATTATATTTTACAGTGGCACCTATAAATTCGACATCTTACGTTTTTTTATTTATGTATTAGAGGCGAATTTTAACTTCAATTGAGTGTTTGTGCTTACGAAATAGGGTCAAATGACATGTTGCACATACGTGCAATCAAGTTTGTTTGTATAGGTATATATGATTTTTTTTTCAAGAAAATATAAAATAAATGCATTTGTTATTGCAAAATGTCTTAGAAGAAGTTGCTTATTTTATTGTTTATTATTGTTATTTTTTAACAACAAAACTGCAATGCCATAATCTTTGACAACAATTATTGTATTGTATTAAACGATTGATTTGTTGGAAATATTGGCTCAATGAAAAGCACTAATTACATGTGGCAAGACGTTTTGACAATTTATTTCCTTTTTTTTCAATGCATGTCTGGTTGTTCCACAGACCTTTTAAAATTGTAATGTATTTTAAGCACTTAATTTTAATGTGTAATTATTGACGAAATAACAATGCCGTTATTATTATAAATTTTATAGTATATAAAAAAATGTATTTTGTAATAGAATTATGGAACAAATTAAGCAATTGAAAAAGACAAAAAAATTGTCTAAACGTGTTAGCATATGTAATTAGTTGTTTTCATTAAGCCAATATTTGCAACAAATCATTAGTTTAATATATTAGAAAGATGACTACAAACATGGAGAATGTAAAATTATTGCATTGTATAAAGGAGTTGTCAAATTTTGTTGCATGTTGATATTTTCGTAAAATTCACTTCATGCATTATTCAATAATTAAACGTAATAAAGTGTTAAGGCTGCTTTACAGTTGGCAATTTTTTGTATTGCGTGCAATGCATGCGCATTCAATGGATTTCGATTAGCTGGGTGCAATTTTACTTGTATTGCGCATGCAATACACGGAATAGAGCATGCCCTGCGAACTGTAAAGCGGCCCTTATTGCATGCAATTTTTATTGCACGCAATAAAAATAATTGCCAACTGTAAAGCGGCCTCAAGTGTGTACAATTATCTGCACAAATGAAATATTTTTTTTATAAAATATAATTAACTTATTAAAAACAAGAAGGAATTGGAATTATGACTGGTACACAAAGGAATAAAATTAGAGGTTTGCTTTATGTAATAGAATAATTCAAAATTGATCATTATAAAAAAAAAAAATGAAAAAGGGATCCAATTTTGTGCAAGAAAGTTGAAAATTATAATTGATAAAAAATAACCAACTTTCAAAATAATATAATAATAATAATAGCAGAAAACGTGTTGAGTTTTACTACAGTTTAAAGAAAATAATATGATTTGCTTGTTGAGAGCAAATATATTAGCAATGTCAAAATCCAATAAAAAAAACTTTTCCCATATGGTGTGAACTTTATGTGTAACCTGTATACAGGCTGTATCAGATATAGAGGTAAATATAATAATATGTAGCTAGCTGTAATCATATACAATCAAAAAGTCTTAATGCACAGGGGGTCTATCTGTAAGCATTAACGAGAAAAAAAAATATTTTATAAATGCCGTGGGCTAGAGCCGCACCTGTACCCAACCTAAATACTGTCCCGAATATACCCCCACATACCACTATCATTCAACCATTACGGCTGTTAGTTTTGTGTGGATCGCCGCTAGGAGTGCAAGCTACTTCGAACATTTTATTTAAATACTTCCCGTCTCGAAAAAAACGATCCTTTTCAGGACCACCATGATTTCATATAAAGAAAATCGAAGCTTGATGCATCGGCAAAAGCGCGGGAATGTATAGATTCATTTTCGCGCGATCACAGTAAAAAGGCGTGTTTGCAAATTTTCTGTATCTACATTTATTTCTGTGTAATTCGATTCAATTCATTTTGCGTTATATGATTAAATAAATCCAAAAGAAATAACTCAGATTCATGTGGTACCGTTTATTAACAACTAACTCTCGATTCAACAAAGCAAAAGAAAAATATTTACGTTTTTTGTAACCACTGAAGTCGCATATCCGGTGAAACTAGAACGTTCTTATCAGGATATTAAAAATAATACTTTGCAGACTTACGTAGAATGCTCTTAACAAAAAAAGGGAATGTTTTTTTATAAAAAGAAGAAATTTAAAATGCCTCAGTTTTGCTATTTTTATATACAAGGGCCTTTATTTATTCAGAATGACGTTAAATGAACTTACGGTATACCATTAAGAATAATACTAAATGAGTACAATGTATTTATACATAATACCACGTTTAGAGGGTGCTTAACATGATGTTTCCTTGCATCAGGCCCGGACTAAAGAATTTTTGACTATACATTTTTTTTTTTTTATTCTTTAATGATGAAATCCGGTTTCGGTGGGTTTGTACTTTATATGTCGTGTAGTTAACACCCAAGCAAAATTTACTTTTTTATTTGATACACCCTGTATAATAATATAAAGTGCATCCCGGTATAGATCTGACAATACAAAAAAATATTTAGCATGAAAGTTTAAATAAACGGTCAAAAAACTGTTTTTTTTTTTATTTTTTTTCTTTTGGAAAATAACCTTATTTGAAGAAATGATTTTGCTGTGAGAAAGAAAAGGCGAAATTAGATATACAGGGCGTTTGTGCATTAAGAAACGTAAAAATGTCACTGGAGAAATGCTGTTATTGCTTATAACAAATCCTGAATTGCTTTCAGCTTCCTTATAATTTAAAGTGCTCTTATTAGATACAACCAAAATAGCTGATTTAACGACGTCAGAGATGCTGAAAACGCGGTTAAGCAAAAATCCTCTGGCTGGTTCATGAATCTAAGTGGAACTTGTTTTATTTAAATTATCAGTTTTAGTACTTAACTGTTATCATTAGGATACTATCACTAGCAATTGCCAAAAATGGCAAAAATACTTTGAGCAAAACTATAACTAACAGCTTCTTGCGGGTTTCGCCGTGTGTCAAAACTTTCGCTCGACGTTTCGCTGTTCATACTGACAGCTTCTTCAGCGAAAGTTTTGACACACGGCGAAACCCGCAAGAAGCTGTTAGTTATAGTTACACCGGCCGTGAAAGCCTACGCAGTGTTAACTTTGAGCAAAACCTGGAAATAACGCTTTTTAACTGTGGTTTTTAAGTATTTTGGAATTCCCATAAATTAATGGTCCTTACAATTGTATGATTTCTTTCTTCTTAATTTAATTCTTTTTTGTTACTATTTTCATGACTATTGTTTTTGAAATTAAACGCGACAAGTGATTTTCATTAAGATCTCCACACTCCTAAAACCCACATAAATTTCAGGAGAATATTTGAATTCTAACCTAAAAATATTATTTTAGTGTTTTTTTTTATCTAAAACAGGTTCGAGAATTTTTAGTATTTTTAACCTTTGATTTTATCAAGTTTTCATGCAAATTTTACATCATTTCACCAACTCAATCTCTTCGTCCGCAAAATCCTAAATACTAAATTTGTTAATTGGCACAACTTGTATAAGTAAAGTGTTTCAATCAACAGAAATTTTATTTGCAGCAGAATATGTTTTACCTAATAGGCATTTTTATAAATAAAAAGATCCATCTTCCAGGTTATAAATTGCAACTCCAGAACATTTCCAGCATTGTTAGAACCAATTCTGATTTAAAATAGTGGTGCCCTAATATAGAAATATGAAAGTCTAAATAATGATTCTCGATTTCGTAAATTTTCAAATGCAACTTACCACATAAACCCATTCATAGAAAGGTAAAATTTAATTTAATCTTTAAAATATTTTCTTGGTATTAATATGCCATGAATAAACCTGTATAATGATTATTATTTGCATATTATGAAAGGAGAAAACTATTAAGCAGCTACCTGTTACCAAGCAATAATTAACGCATTAAATATTGATTAATTATTTATAAACGCATATACATTAAGGATACATATCAAAAATCCGTGGAATTATTCCGAATTAATTATTAAAAGTTGAATGTACATATAAAATTTTGCAATACTACACGTATTTATTTACAAGTCATTTCCTTATGATATCTACAAATGTGTGTCTCTATGAAACTGTCGAATATTATTTATCTCAAATAACCTAAATATTTAGATTTATGTCGCATTTCCATACATCTTTACCTCCTAGATTTTAAAGTGGGACCTAATAATTGAACAAGGAATGAGGTTAGGAGTCAGGAACGCGTTGTAACTTCACCAAATTCGAAATTCCTTAGCACATTAATCCTTGTACTTTACACGCAGTTATCTCAGTGGTTATATAATAACTTATTATTTAATCTCTGATATCTACATTGAACTTAATCTTATTGTCTAGGTCAAAGTAAATTTTGATATACGCTTAACGCACGTATTTAAGAATTTTACAATAAATGATGATATAGAAAAACATATTGTTCCTAATAAGCCAAATAGAGCTGTGGTTATATTCGATTTACTTTTGTAATTTCATGGTTTAATTTTGTATCCCTCCTGGTTTTATACACCAGATGGCTTTAACGGTTCTGTATAGGAATTCTATGCTTCATCTAAACAATTAAAATGACTTCTTAAATTGGATACAATTGTTAAAATAATGGCTTTAGAATGCCGGACCAGATGTTACATACCTACTATTGAATTAGAAGTTAAATTGAGCCTAATCTGGTGATATTTGATGACAGATTTGAAATTCTGTTTAACGAATCACAAATTTACGAACACACATTACAAAACATTTGGACGAGCATTTTGAACCAATCGCTCAATGAACAGCAGTAAAAGCCCCGTATTCGTTTCGAAGGTATGTCCATAATTGTTTCTGATTACATTCCTTCTGTCGTGCTTGAAACCTTCAATTTTAGATAAGAGCTTCGAGTTCAACGCTTTCCATTCGCGTCCTATCTACATTAATTTTATGTGGCCCTAAAACACGTAGTCACAGGTCATAAAATCGCTCCGATCAATAAACATTTGTGTGGATTATGTGTAAAAACGCAGAAAGCCATGAAATTCAAAAATCGTGAATATACACATATACAGAGCGTCCCCATTTTAACGTGCTCACTATTATTATTCTTGGAAACAGTATAAAAGATTTTGTTCATTAATTCAATAGATTGGTTTTTGTTCGAGAGTATTTAGTTTATTCATAAAAGGATTAATAATACGCATCGTGACAGTGTCCTTTTGTGCGAATGTGATCATTATTATGTGAAATAGAGAAGCGCCTTTGGACAATTTCTGTACCTGAGAAAATATGGGAGTGATATCAATAATCTACATTTTTGAGTGAATTTTCATCAAAGAAGAATTCTCATGTTATGATAATATTATTTACAATCTTTTAGATTCACTAGTGAAATAATAGCAAATCATAACTATATTTTTATACGTTCAATAAATAACTATGTTAATAATATGAACGAATACATAGTTATTTTTCGTACAAATTTGTCATTAAAATATTCCGAATGACGTATTAAGTATTAAATGATATATTCTTCGTTAGTTCAATAGTTTGCAATTTATTGCTATAACCAACAGATAACTTAATGAAGGGTGTACGGCAATGATTGAATTACCGGATTACTCCGCGGTTGGTGATTGAATGAGAGTGTGACGTGTGGCCCCTAGAAGGCTATCTAAACCATATTCTTAAGGGGGAATCAAATATCTTGAGGCACGGTATGATAAAAGTTGAGTTTTAAGAGCTTGGGTAGGCCGAACTCTTTTTTATTCGCTTTTCTGCTTATATGGTGATTCTCTAAAGAGACATGACTGAATCCAATAATAAAGCTGCCTTACTGATTATTAACAGTAGATGGTGAAGAAATGCGATTATTCATAAGATTAAAGTCATTATTTATTAGAATTTACTCTGTAATAATAAACTAAAATTTATTATTAGGATTGTCAACCACTTAGCATATCAACAAATAATATTCATTGTAATGACGCCTTTCTGCATTTTTCTACTGGAGTTCATACATAAAATTGATAATTCGCGGTCCAGTAAACTAAATAAAGCTGTTAAAGCAAAACTGGTGTTCGTTAAAACAACAAGATAGTTAATTGAGCCAATCAAAAATTAGGATTCTATAGACAACTAATAACGTGTTTCATAATTTGCCTAATTAAGTAAGTGCATTCAGAGAAAATACTGGCATTGGTTTAACAAACGTTTGTGTTATGTTAAAGTATATTGCGTATTGCTTTTAGTAGTCTTTGAGGTGGAAAACAATCTTTTTAACGAAACTGTCGGTGGTCCATACATAATCACCTTTACAAACGTATCTTCAAACTGTATTAATCCTACACTAAATATTTTCAACAGATCATGATAAGAGATGCAAAACATAATCGAGAAATTTGCGAACATCATCTACTTCTATTCAGATTAACCGCCGAATTTTGTAACTACCGGTACTGATCAGAGACTTGCACGAGTAAGTAAAATTGTAATCGATTAATAATCGGCGATTACCTTTTCGATGATGCGAGTAGGTAATCATTAAGACATAATTTTTTAAAAAAATCTTAATTTAGAAAATTTTTGAGAAGTTTTGGGTAATTGCCCAAGTAAGTGTAACCATGTTCTATTATCATTGGCTAGATATCTTCAGATGAGATTAGAGCATTACGATACGTTTAGTAATAAATTTTTTTTTTTTTTTAAAGGGGTGGTAACGCCTAAGCTATATGATTAGCTTTTATCAGCCCCCCTCAGAGCCAAATCTCCCTCCTAATCAACATTACGACCCCGGAAAAAAAACCGATTATCGTAACTGACCAGAGCGAGAATGTGAACCCCGGACTCCGCATTGATAGCCAAGCGTGCAAGCCACTCGACTACCAGCCATATATATGAACCCTTTATATAGAAAAGAAGTGCTACGCTAACAGTGTGTGCTGTAGTCCTATCTTTTATCGCGTCTTGTAATTCATCAATCGTGTAGCTCATATATTCTACACAGAAAGAATTATTTTTCAACCAAATATTTTTGTACATGACATGTAATTGGTTACAGTTAGTAAATTACTAGTTGATTTAAGTAATATTAAAAAATATTCCTGTATTCAATCGAATAAATAATTTGTTTATAAGGTTTATTTAAAATAAGCACAGTATTTGTTAAGTATTTACATTGATATAAAAATATAATAGCAGTTTTTCCCTTATATGGTGTAGCAAATACGTAAAATACTCATGTGTAGTACAGAAATTGTCGCTTAGATGGCGCTTCTCCTATTTCATTCCAGTATTAGAACATATTTAGGTTAAATAGCATAACATATACGATTATACATATTAAACTGGTACATTTACCAGATAAGCATCCTGTGGAAGCTCGGATCATTGAAAAGATGACTTCCTTTAGAGAATTTTACTAAGCAAGCGTTATATATCTTAACCATATGTCCTTTATATGTATTTGATAGATATGGAGATGTGGATTTCTTGAAATAACCGATTTCATTTTTATTTTAATTAAAAATAATCACAAAAACAACGAAGTTTGCTTAGTTGAAGCAAATACTTCTAACCATTTGCTCAAACAAATGTCTGGTTAAAACAAAAAAAGATTCGTTAAATTAAATCCTCATATAAGTGGAATATTGGAATTTTATTGAATTAAGTGAAATGATGTAGTTAATTTGTATAAAATTTTAAGTTATCAAAACTAAATTATTTTAACAAAATTATTGTGTAAGAATTGTTGTCTACAATTCTGGCATATTTATTCGTCGCTGAGATATTCTACCGACATTGCATCCACACAAATTTTTAGTGCATGGTTTCCTGAGATTCATATGATTTTCAGTGTGCCATATACTATTATACTTTTGGGAGTTAACTAATTCAATGAGATATAACCACGCTTCACCACTAAAAACAAAACTGATACCCAATACCTTATCGTAATTAAATATTCTTAAGTTTGAAATGAAACAATTTTTCTATATAAAAAAATATTTTTAATGTTTTATTTACATCTGCGCTTAAATGTAAGCACTTTGTGGGAAAAGTATATATAAATACCTATTATAAGTTTTACTATTCAAAAAACTAGCATCGCTAACAATACTACAGGATGTACTTTAAACCATACTTCCTTCCGTTTTGTCGAATCCACTGTTAACATTATTTTATATAGATTATAATACCTATTAGTACAGTAATAGTTTTGCCTTTCCCAATTACAATGGGATTGATATATATTTTGCAGAGAAGCAGAGAAAGCAGAGAAATCACTAATTGCGTTCTTTTAATGTTGCATGAACTTGAAAGCAAGCATCAATTGCTAACTACAAGCTACAACAGAATTTTTTTAGTAGTATACCTTTTAACGTACTTTATTATATGGTTGCCTGTATGAATTGTAACCATATTATTTCAAGATAAGTCACTTATCATCTGTCAAGTTGTTTGAATATGTTATTTTTTAGCTATAATCACGCATCAATCTAAGATAACGATATGATCACACGATGTATAAATAGATATTATTACAAAATTAAGGTCTAGATATATTTAAATAATACTAACTTTTACCAAAAAATTATCAAATTTTGTTATTAATATTGGCTTGGTAGTAGAAAAAATATATTCGTTGTTATGAGTTGATATTAAAATAGTTTAAGTCAATCCTCTGAAAATATTTGGAGCATACTTTGACCACGTTATCGCTCACGGTCAGTTCATCATTTGTCCTAATTATCAAGTTACGTCATTTTCTACTTTTGTCATCA